>JAGKTI010023550.1:0-14756 GCA_018397915.1 Birgus latro
ACGCAACAGCCACCTTTGGCTTTGAAACGAGAATAGAGAAAGTAGGATGATACAGAAAAGGGTTTGCTGTCAGTTGCCTCAGACAGCTGAGTCTCGGTGAGAAAGAGAAGGTGAGGTTTAGAGGAGAAGAGGTGGTGCTCGACAGTGTGAAAGTTAGAGGAAAGGCCGCGAATGTTACAGTATAAATGCCTGTTCATTCACAGGTATTTAGGCTACTACTGCGACCTTGCCAAATCTTGGCAGGAGGTAACACAGGGGGGTATAGGAACTCCTTGAGGCAACTGTACATATGCAACACAGATAGTTAACTGATGCACTGTGATTGCAAGAAGTGAGTGAAAAAAACAAAAACAAAATACACCTGTACCTATTTATGGGTACTGTATTTAAGCAGGAAGTAGACTGCAGCACCAGTCGAGCAGGGTAGTACTCCCAAGGTAGAAGGAAAGCTGGCAACAGGAAGGGCTGGAGCACTCGTTTCGTCAGCCCTCTCGGAACTACAGTAGTCCTTCCAAAATCTGATGTAATACAGCCAAAGGCATGTCCAGAACTTGGGTTTGTCCAGGACTTGGGCCTGAGGCTTCTGGACAGGTACTTATGGACCCTAACCAAGCCTGACTCAGAAAACCACCTACATAACTCACTACCGGCCATGCACAGCACCTATTTAAGGCCCTATTCACACCAATAACGGACACAAAGCATGAAATAAATGAAAAGGAACCAGTTAATGTGGAATTACAGGTGAGTATGGAAAATATTTACCAGTTGACAGCCTAATGAAACTCCCAAACAGACATAAACACCACCTTTTTCAGACCCTATACAAACCAATAAGGGACAGAAAGCATGAAATAAATGAAATAGAACCAGAGAATGAGAAATTAGAAGTGAGTTTGGAAAATATTTAGCAGTATTCAGGTTACAGTACTTACAACACGTTTGTCCATTACAGAGATTAAATCGCCTCCAGTGTTGTGCTGCATTTAATCCTTTGCACTCTGATCTCTAATTTCTTAACACTGCACAACACTGTAAATTCCCATGTGGACTAGTGGCGAGGTATTGCAGTGAATTCACTGTTTATTCACAAAAACAAGCATGGGTGGCAGCTATTGTGAGTAGTACTTACTCCCAATGGTAGTTAGGCAGTAACTGGGGAGGGGACGGAAGCAGGGGACTGCTATCTACCTACCAAAACACAGCTGTTTGGCGCCGCGCGCCAAGTTCAAAGTTACGGTTTAAAAAATTTTGGATTTTTTACGTTTGGGGGGCATTTGTGGGTTCCTAAGGTCCAAGCCCACAATGTCCGGGACTTGGGAGTTCGGGTCTTACAGGGATTACTGTAGTTCCTAACCATCCTCCTTTGCTGAACTTTTTCAGTGTTTCAGTAACACAGAGAGCAGGCCAGCATGCTCTTCAATACAGGTTTCTTTAACTATCAACACTAAACTACATGCACAGTACTCACTACACTTCCTTTTCAAAATAAAAACATAAAAAGGGCATCAAGAACCAAGCCTCGGGTTCCCCAGGGGGGAAGGGGGCATAAATGCCCCCACCATCTGCCCCTCTCCCAGTGACGACACAACAAGCTGTATGGAACCACTGTCTGACTCACTTCTTTTTCATTTCTGCAATATCTGCAGCCTTTTCTCTAACTTTCCCCCCTGTTGGACACCACCACTCCTCATCTATACCTCACCTTCTCTTCTTAACTAAGACTCAACTGTCTGAAGCAACTGGTAGCAAACCCTTTTCTGTATCCTCCAACTTTCTCTATACTCATTTCAAAGCCAGAGGTGGCTGTTGTGTATATGTACACAATGACTTATCTTGCTCCCGTGTTCCTGAATTTGATTCTTCTGAATTCTCTACTCTCTGGCTTCGGCTTTCCTGTCATTCTCTGACTAAATATATCTGTGCTGTTTACTTATCCCCTAATTCTACTGACTATGAAAAAAACTTCGGCTACCTTACTTTTACAACTGAACACATCCTATCGGTACAGTTATTCTTTCTCTGAAATCTCCATTCTGGGAGGTTTCAGTGTTCACCACCACCTCTGGCTCTCCTCTACATTCACTGATCCACCTGGTGAACGAGCTTACATCTTTTCTATCCTTAATGGCCTAGAGCAGCTTGCACAGCACCCCATCATATCTCTGACTGCTTTGGAGGGAATTCCAACATACCTGACCTCTTCCTTACAACTAATTCTTCCGCTTACACTGTTAAACTTGCTTCTCTGTTGGGCTCCTCCGATCACAACCTTATTACCTTAACCTGTCCTATCGCTCCAGTATGGCCTGTGGACCCTCCAAAGAAACGTCGTCTGTGGAACACTGGAGCTGCGGATTGGGAGGCCCTCAGGCAGTACTGCTTTGATTTTTCCCTGGAATGATTATTGGTTCAATGGCCAGGAGCCATCTGAGTGTGGTTTGCGCATTACAGAGGTTATTCTCTCAGGCATGGAAGCATACATTCCTTTCTCATATCCTTTGACTAATCCAAAAAATCCTTGGTTTAATCATCCTTGTTCTAGTGCTGTCCACAACATGGAGAGGGCCTACAAAAGGTACTGGAGCCAACCCACCCCTGAATCACATCTCTTTTATGTTTCTGCCCGGAATCATGCTAAGTCTGTTCTTTGCTCCGCTGAAAATAATTTCGTCTGTACTAAATGCTCTCAACTCTCCAATTCGAATTCTTCCCGCTCCTTTTGGCACCTTGCCAAACACCTTTCTAACAACTTTACCTCATCATCCTTCCCTCCTCTTTTCTGCCCTGATGGCTCTGCAGCTATATCTTCTACTGATAAAGCAGATCTCTTCATTCTGACTTTCTCCTCCAATTCCATCTTAGACGATTCCAGTGCTGTTTCTCCATCACTTCCCACCTCTGACTTCCTCATGGCTGACATTAAAATTTCTTCAACTGATGTATTTTCTGCCATCACTGGCCTCAATACTAACAAGGCATATGGGCCAGATGGGGTCCCTCCTGTTGTCCTCAAGAACTGTGCTTCTGTGCTTACAACCTGCCTAGGTAAACTCTTTCACCTTTGTCTATCAACTTGTATCTTCGTTCTTGCTCGAAGTTTGCTCTCATTCAGTCAGTCCCAAAGAAGGGTGACCATTCCCAGCCCTCTAATTATCGCCCAATTGCTTTAAAATCCTGTGTCTCAAAAGTTTTCGAGTCTATTCTTAACAGAAAATTTTTTAAAGCATCTTTCCTATCACAACCTTCTTTCTGATCATCAGTATGGGTTCCATCAGAGACAATCCACTGGCGATCTTCTCATCTACCTTCCAGACTCCTGTTCAATCTCCTTTCAGGACTTTGGTGAAAGCTCTGCCATTGCAGTTGACATCTCAAAAGTTTTCAGTCAAGTCTGGAATAAATCTTTCACTTCCAAACAGCCCTCTTACAGTTTCTATCCTTCTATCTGTGCCTTCATCTATAGCTTCTTTTTGGGTAGTTCTATAGCTGCTGTTGTAGATGGCCACTGTTCTTCTCCTAGATCTATCAATAGTGGTGTTCTTCGGGGCTCTGTCCTATCACAAATGCTTCCTTATATTCATCAATGACCTTCTAAGCCGTACATCTAATCCTATCCACTCATACGCTGATGATTCCACCCTTCACCTTTCCATTCGGTTCCCACAACATCCATCTCACCAGTTACTTCAGCAAACAAGGGTTGGGACTATGGCACACCTAATGTCTGACTTGGCTCGTATCTCTGACTGGGGTAAAGGTAATCTTATTGTTTTTAATGCATCAAAGACTCAGTTCTTACACCTATCAACCCGGCAGAATCTTCCACAGGAGTACCCACTATTGTTCAATAATATCCAGCTCAAACTTGTATCTTCCTTAAACAAACATTGGAGTTTCATTCTCTCAGGATTTATCTTGGAAAGATCATATTATATCTCCTCTAAAATCTGCTTCCAAGAGATTAAGTGTGTTAAGCCAACTCCGTACCTTCTTTACCCCTGCACAGTTGTTGACTCTATATATGGGTTTTATTGCTCGTGCAGAGTACAACTCTCATGTGTGAGGAGGCTCCTCACATACAGCTCTTCTCAATAGAGTGCAGTCAAAGGTTTTTCATCTCATTAACTCTCCTCTCCTACTGGCTCCCATCAATCTCTGTCTCTTCACTGCACTGTTGCATCTTTATCTATTTTCCATCACTACTTCCATGGTCACTGGTCCTCTGAACTGTCTGCTTGCATCCCTCCACCTATACGACAGGTGCATAGCACCTGTCTAGCAAGAAACTTATATCCTTTTTCTATCGAACTCTCTAATGCAAGAGTTAACCATTACTTCCAGTCCTTCATTTATGCAACAGGTCAACTCAGGAACTGTCTCCCTCTGTATTTTCTACTTCTTATGATCTCCAGTCTTTCAAATACAGCATATCCAGGCATTTCGAAATGAACAGTTCTTGAACCTGGCTCTCTTTTGTACTGGTTTTGCTTTTTTTTCTTGGAAGCAATCGTTTGCGGGCTCTGGCCTTTGGTTTGTTCTTCCTTGCATAAAAAAAAAAAAAAAAAAAAGCCATAACCATTCTAACCAGCCTCTCCTTGATTCCAAGCTTTCTCACTGCCCACTTCACCAACTCCCATAGTACTCAAAACAAGGTCTTCTCCAAATTGACAAAAACAAAGTACAAATCCCTTTCATTCCTACATATTTTTCCTGAAGCTGTCAAACAATGAATAGGGCATCAATGATCCCTTTGCCTGGCACAAAGCCAAATTGAATCTCATCAATATTCACTCTTTCTCTAATTGCATCTTCGAGAACTCTCTCTACTACCTTCATTATCTGGTCCAAAAGTTTTATGCATCTATAACTTCCTCTCTTCAGGTCATCACTCTTCCTCATGTACACATTTACAATTACATTCTTCAGCCAGTCATCTGGGACAAAACACTCATATATAACTGTATTTATTAAATCCATAACTAACCTCACTCCTATATCTCTTGAAGCCTTCAACATTTCAGCAGTCAACTGACACCTGCCGCATTCCCCAACTGCATCCTGCCTCTTGCTCTGTTCAAAGTAGAAGTATCAATCAAAGGCCAAGGGCCAAACACTGGATCCACTGATTCCTAACCTTCCCTCTTCTCGTCAAACTCCTCATTCAGCAACCAGTTATGATGCTTTCTCCATGAATCTTTTATTTTCACCACTCTTCACACACACTGCTCACCTATGATATCTGTTTTCCCCCTCTTCATCTGATCTGCCACCTTAAATATCATATTCTTCAAGTCTCTGAGACTTAGACATTGCCCTGTGTACCTCATTTCTAGCCCTATGCTTGGCAGCAGTGTACTTCTCTTTGATACCACCCTTTTTCTATTCCCAGAAAAGACTTCTTTTCTCCATAACTGCAGCTTCTACACCCTCATCTCACCACCATGTTACCTTATGACTTGGGGATACCCCCCTTGTCCATACAAACATTGAATCAGTAACTCTCAGGAGATTGTTCTTGTGAGGTCTGTACTGTTCATTAACACTTCTGTCAACAGCTCTCTGTTCAGCCACCACTCAACCCATCTCACTATAGAAAGTATCCCTTACTGCTTGATTTTCCATGTCCAGGGTATCTTCAATGCATAGCTCCTCTTCATCACCACCCACTCCTTAAGCATCATGTCATATATCAGTAATCTGTGTTGTTGCACACACTCTTCACTCTCTCTAAATTTAACATTCCTCACTAACCTCCTATCAGCCACCCTGACCAGGAAATAGTCAACCTGGCTACTGTTTCCCCCAGACTCATATGTAATCAACCTACTCTCTCCTAAAATGCATGATGCACACAATCATGTTCACTGCCTTCCCAAGTTCAAGTATCTTTTCCCCTCCCACATCCCTTGTACCCTATGTGCATCCTCCATGTACCCATCATATCCTTACGCTGCTTCACCCACATGACTATTTAAGTCCCCTTCCAAACCTACAATCTCAGACCACTTACTACATGTATCAAGTCATCCCAGAATCAATCTTTTTCTACATCATCCAAGCTAGCATGTGGAGCATAAGCCACCGATATAAATCAAATCATAAACCTACTAAACAAAATTTTCACTGCTATAATCATTTCATTTACCCTCATTACATTACTGACATATTCCATCCATTTTTCCTTAACCAGCACACCCACACCACCATATCCATCTGCACTTTCCTGTCCAAACAGCTTATATAGTCAACCCCCCCATCTGCAGATTTGGCATTTGTGCATTTGCATATTCGCAGATTTTTCTGGGAAATTTGTTTTGTTTAATTTTTGAAAGCTCCAACATGCTTGCATGCGTTGGCCTTAGTCACCTAATGGTACGGTTCTGGGCAGCCTCCCTGCTCAGTCCCTTAACCCTGAGGTCACACACTTAATGACCTCGTCCCATGTCTTTCTCAGTCTGCCCCTCACAACCCCTCCCCCACTATTAACACTTCTCACCTTCCGTACACAATTATCATCCCCCAGCCTCTCCACATGCCCAAACCATCTCAGTCTACCTCTCCTCACCACAACACCAATACACTCCAGGTCCTTTGGTTCCTTCTTCCTTGCATTAAAAAAAAAAAAAAAAAAAAATCTACCTCTCCTCATCACAACACCAATACACTCCAGTCCTATCCTACCTCTCAACTCTTCCATCGTAAACCCAGCTCCCCCCCCCGGGCCTTGCATGCAGGGATGCACTGCACATCCACCTAATCACTGTCATTTCTGTACGTTTGAGCCTGCAAATATCCTCTTCCTTTACTGCCCAGGTCTCACTACCATACAGCATCACACTCCTAACACATGCTGCATACAAAGACCCCTTAGCATGTAGGGAAAGTCCTCTCAATGTCAGAAGAGGCAACAGCTCCCAGAACTTCTTCCAACCACTTCTCGCCCTAACCACAGAGCTAGCTCCAGCCCCACCTCCAGCACATAACATGTCTCCCAAATAACAAAACTCTTCCACAAACTCAAAAGACTCATCAGCAAGTTCAATCCTTTCACACCTAACAATCTCCACCTGCTCTCCCCGACACGCCGGACACATAAAATCAGCATTATCTTGCAGTCTACCTCTATGACCACTACATCTCTTGTGCACCCATTTATCACAAACACTGCACAGGAAAGAATTACTTCCCACACCTTTGTGGCAAACTGCACATGGCCACTCTCTCTCTTCTTTGACTGTACTGCCACCAACCCTAGATATCATCACTTTTGTTTTATCTGCATTTACCCTTAAGCCCTTGTGCCCCATACCATCTCTCCACTTCCTAAATCTTTCCACTGCCTCCCTTCCATTCTCAGCAGTCAACACCAAATCATCAGCATACAACATCTCCCACGGTGAGTCCATCTCTGAAGTCACGTGAGAAGGCTTCAAGTACCATGATAAACAACAAGGGACTAAAAACTGACCCCTGATGCACATCAACATTCACGGAAAACTCATCACTCAAATCTCCATTCACTCTTACCTGGGTGCAAGCACCCACAAACATGGCCATAACCACCCTAACCAGCCACTCCTCCAACCCAAACTTTCTCATTGCCCACTTCACCACCTCTCTAGGGACTCTGTCAAACGCCTTTTCCAAATCAACAAAAACAAAGAACAGTTCTCTTTTCTTTCCGATATATTTTTCCTGAAGCTGTCGAACAATGAATATGGCATCAGTGGTCCCCCTGCTTGGCATAAACCCAAACTGCATCTCATCAATATTCACTCTTTCTCTAATCATACCTTCTAGAACTCTCCATTACCTTCATTATCTAATCTAACACCTTTATACCTCTATAATTTCCTCTTTCCAGGGCATCATCCTTCCCTTTGTACACATTTACAATTACACGCTTCAGCCAATCATCTAGGACAACACACTCATATGTAATCATATTTATCAGGTCAGTGACTAACCTCACCCCAATATCTCCTGAGGTCTTCAAAATTTTGGCAGTCAACCCAGACACACCTGCTGCCTTCCCCACCCACATCCAGCTTATTGCTTCACTTACAGTAGCAGCGTCAATCAAAGGCCAAGGGCCAAACACTGGATCTGTTGGCTCCAAACCTTCCCTGTCCCAGTCAAACTCCTCATTCATCAACTGGCTATAATGCTCTCTCCATGCATCTTTAACCCGCCCAGTCCCCACCGTTTTCTTACCCAGCCTACCCCGAGATCCCGACCGATTTTCGACTTTTTGTTTTTTGGCTGAAACCTTCGCTTTTGATGAGAAACATCGAAAATTCATAGAGAAATCGCGATCCTGAGGTTAAAAAAATGTTGATACAGGTGTCACTCAACCTTATGTTTTCCTTCTTTTCCAGGGTACCTGGCTAAAGAAAACGAACTATGGAAGGGTTAACTAATTCAAGCCACTTTCAATTACGTATTTATTTCATTTATTTGGTACGAATTTATGTGTAGTACAAGTCTATATTGGTTTTCACACAATAATATAGGCATTTATAAGCAATGTTCACTCACCCAAAACCCCAGTATATGGCACCTTCCTTTACGACATTACCACCTCATCACTTCTGTTTGTTTCTACCTCTAGCTTCTTTGTTTCTTTGTCCTCCACCTCAAGAATCACTTTCACCGTGAATTTCGTCATTGGAGAGACCGTGGGGAAACATACCTTTACTGGCTAGGTTACTGCTAACAGGTGAATTGCCAAGTGTGGGGGGGAGGGGGGGAAGGGGGGTTAGGTGGGTCCAGGCAGTATCCCCGCTTGACAGCAGGTAGAGGAAGGTCTCCCACATATGCCTACCAAAAATCACCCGCGAATGTTGAAAAATGTGCACACAATGGGCCTTGCAACTCCGTGACGTACGATGCACGTCATTGGGTCTGTCCACGGAAAAAAGTAGCGATGTGCATCGTACATCGGTAGGACTCAGCGGGTTAATATCCCCACTGTTCACCAGTACCCTTCCTTCATCATTCTTCACACAGTGCTCACCTACTTATCCCTCTTCACCTGATTTGCCACCCTAAATATCATATTTTTCCTTTCCCCATGATTTAGGTTATTAAGTGAATGTCTCTGTGACTCAGACTTCGCCCTGTATACCTCTCTTCTAGCCCTATGCTTGGCAGCCAAGTATTCCTCCCTGTTACCACCCTTCTTCCATTCCCAGAAAAGCCTTGTTTTCTCCTTAACTGTGGCTTCTACACCCTCATCCCACCACCAAGTTACTTTATGTCTTGGTGGGCCTCTTGTCCAACTGCATATTGCATCGGTAACTCTCAAGAGGTTGTTCTTAAGGGCTTTGTACTCTGCCTATGGCTCCCTGTTCAACCACCACTCTCCACATCTCACTATAGAAGGAATTCCTTCCAGCTTCCACAAGAAGATACTTCCTTCTTTTCCCACAGCATAAGCTGTTCCAAGTGATTTTTTTGCATGTTTTCTGTGAGAAATACTGTCCTATACAATTAAACTGTGCAGTTACCCAGTATACTGTAGGTATGTGCTGTTAGGCAGAGGGTACCAGCACTGTAGCACTTGGTATTTCACAACACAAACCCTCCTCTCATTTCTCGCAATGAGAGCTTGCTTGTGATTGGCTCCTACGGTAGTGTCTTTTGCTACCTACCTACGTGTCTTCTTTCTACCTATCCTATTGGCTGTTTACAGAAAGGACCTAATCATATGCCATGTGCCCATTCTCTCTCAGTTCATCTCATGGGTTGTGCATCCATGTGTTCTGCATGTTATTACAGCTTCAATAATCAACTCCATTCTTTATCTCTGTGAAAAATATGTCCCGAGCATGCTGCTCAGGGTGTATCTGCTGCTAGGGAGACAAAGCAGCAGAAGAAAGTGATGTCACTGGAAGATAAAGTGAAATTGCTGAACACAGTGCATGAGGGGCAGTCACCTGCGGCTGTCGAGCAACATTTAAGTGTGAACGACAGCTTGGTGTGTTACATCATGAAAAATGAGAGGGCCAATCATGATGCTGTTGCAGCTAGTGTAACTGGCAGCGTAAAGATGGCACAACTGTGAGAGATAAGAGCATTGTGCAAATGGAATCAGCCATAGGTGTGTGGGTGGAGAACTGTCAGAGGAAGCATGTGGTGCTGGATAACATCATCATCTGCAAGAATGTGAGGAGTCAGCACATGTTTTCCTCATGAGAACCTGCAACCCACAGCCTCTTCTGAAGACCCACAGCCATCACCACAGTTTCAGGGAAGCAAAGGGTGGTTTGGCTGCTTCAGGAAGCGGATCTCCTTGAAGAACGTATGGCTCTCTGGAGGAGCAATATCTGTAGACAACACGACAGCCAAGGTGTACCTTGCAACTCCTAAGAAAAAGATGAGGAGAAAGGGTACAGGCCTAAGCAAGTGTTCAGTGCCAATGAAACGGCATTGTTTTGGAGAAAGATGCCCACCGGGACCTACATCACTCAGCAGGAAGCATAAGCCTCAGAATTTAAGGCCGCGAAGGACCGTGTGACCTTCCTCATGTGTTGCAATGCAGCTGGCCATATGATCAAACCTGGGCTCATATTCAAGGCTGTAAATCACCAGGCACTGTGCAACAGAAGCAAGAACTTGTTGCCAGTGTACTGGATCATAACAAGAAGGCTTGGATTACTAAGAAACTATTCTGGGGCTGGCTTCACATGTGCTTCCTCTCCAGTGCCTGAACAACCTTGGCCTGCCTTTCATGGCCCTTCTGATCCTTGATAATGTCGGTGAACCCCTCAACGATCTACACTGTGTTGATGGGGATGTCCAGATTGAATTCCTGCCTCCCAACACCACATCCGTCATCCAGCCCAAAGACCAGGGCATAATCCAGGCATTCAAAGCCATCCATACCCACAGATCCTTGCAACACCTTGTGGAGTCAATGGACAATGACGACTATTTAGATCTGCGGCAGTACTGGCAAGGCTTCACCATCGCTAGCTGCCTCACCATCATTCAGGAAGCCCTCTCAGACCCGAAGGTGGAAACCATGAATGCCTGCCAGAGTGCATTCACGATTACATCAGCTTTTATCCTGAAGAAGTCTGGGCTGCAGCAGTGAGCAAGGATGTGACACTGGCACGAATCCTGGCCAGTGAGGGCATGGACGACGTGAGGAAGGATGAGGTTGAGGAGCTCAATGTTGCCAATTCGGAGGATAATAATGATGAAGATGCTTCTGATATGGATGTAGAGGAGCAACAAGGGCTGACCTTAGACCACCTGGCTACCATCCTCTGGTCAGTGAAGGATGTGTGTGAGCATGTCTACTCATGGGATCACTCCATGGTGCAGGCACGTAAGTACACCATCACAATGTTCCTAAGGAAGGAGCCTCGTCGACCTTTCACAGCCGCAGTAGAGTTGGCCAAGGAACAGTCAGCTGCAGAGATGGAGCTGCCTCCACCTTCCACCCCAGCTGCCTCTGATGACCCTGAAGACCCTCCTTTCATCAGTGACTCTCCATGGCTGGACTAGAGCTCTTCCTGCTGTGCAGTACAGCATATTCATCATTCACTGTCCATCATGTTCTGCACGGCAATCTCTAATCATAATCACCGCAGAGGTGAGTGCAGTTCACTGTACACAGAAAAGTTTGTGTATCATCCTGTGCTGTCTTTTTTAGGAAGTATTATTGTGCCATAAAATGCATTTACGGGTCTCATAGTGGGTTTGTAGGTAATGGGAATACAGCAACACCCCCAAATTAGCATGGGTTACATTCCAAACTCCGTCGCTAATTCTTGAAATTCGTTCATTCTTGACACCTTCCTGAAAATGACATTTACCGGTCATTGCGGAGCCTATGAACCACTGATGCTTTAATGCATTACCCATAAATAAACGTTTCTTGTTAAATCTGTTTCCCTGTTGTTTTTAGCTGTTCAACTGTGCCAACTCTAGTTTCAAGCGTCAGTACAGTATAATGGTAGAAGGGACTGTCCAAGTGTTTAACTAAGCCTAACCTAACCTAATTTAACTGCACCTAATAATTTAACCAAACTTAACCTAACTTACAGTTGGGAAATCAGGAAGTGAAATCTACCTTTGAGTACGTACGGTAAGTTTATCACACTGCATTGGAAACAATAGTAGGTATGGCTTAATGGCTTAACCCTTCAATGGCTGTGGGTTCAGAAATATGCATGTATCCCTAACTGGCCCCGGAACGATTATTTAAGAGTTCTAAAATCAGTTTATTTTTCTTACAGATGTGAACAGAATCATCTGGCAAACCTGGCAATGTTTTTTAGCTTCCCAAACCCATTCTGTGATTCGCTATGATTCGCAGAAGAATTCATAAAATTGTGGTGCATGTGCCACGCGACATGGGCGAAGACATCTGAGATTAAGTAACCGCCTGACTGCTTGGGATGGTACAATAGAGTTGTGTAAACATACCAGTGACCTTCATTCCCCTTCAATAATTGTTTACATTTTTTTACAGATTGCGTTAACTTGATGTCACTGACAAGGGTTCTGTAAAGGGTTGTTCAACGTCGGTGTTTATTAAGGGGTTAATGGAACACATTACCATTTGCATCAATACTCTATCTTTCAAATATACACACAAAAACAAACAAAAGAGTGAGTGCTAAATGTATATATAACTTTCAGCAGAAAGAACTCACCAATTCAATTCATATAACTCCAGTTTATTTCCTGTATTTTTCCAACTATTTTTTCCACGAAGAACTTGCTAAAGAGTCAAATTGTTAATTATGAGTTTGGCAATTATGGGGTTCTGAAGTATTATTTCCACTATTTTGTAGAATCACTTATCAGTGCTCCTCAACCTCTAAATGTAACTCAAATTTGAAAGAAATTTGGTCTGTTCACTTTTCTCAAGGATCCTTTCAAAATAAGGGGTTCTCCTTGCTCGAATTTCTTTGAAAATTCACTCCTATATCATCACAGTACACTAATGTTGGAACCTTTATGCATGATATGATGATACAATGGTACTGTAATGCATTTTCATTATAACAAATACAGTAGAACCTCGATACATCGGACTAATTGGGGCCCAAGCCAGTCCGAAAAAAGCGAAATTCTGAAAAAAAGCAACATCTGGACATCCCCCTGTTAACCAGAATTTTTGCGATATATCTGACATTAGGCCAGATCACACCAATGGTTTTTCAACCTGGTGTCACCAACTGTTTTTAATATTGTATCATAGCCGTCAATGAGTGTTTCAAAAAATGTGTTAGATTGTAGGGATTTTTAAGAAGAGAATGTTTGAGTTGTTCTTGTTTTGGATGGCAGGAGAAAGATGAAGATGAGTCTGAGGTCTGCCTGCTGATTTATTCTCCAAAGGAAGTACAGTATCTCACAAGGGCAGTGCTGAGGCAAGAGTGGTTTTATGCTTGCTAACTTCGCGCACTGTTCCTGCTTTCCCACTGTGCCTCTCTCTCTCCTAACCCCTTCTGCTCTGTCTTTCCCACTTCCCCTGTATATGACTGGTTGTGTCATGCATGAGGGCATATGTCAAGGGACTTTCCAACACTAGAAGTTTCCCATCAGGCATCATACTGTGCTGTGCGAAATTCCCTAGTCGCAGAATCATTAAATCAGGCTTTACTGATCTACCCGAAGTCTCACCGACAAGTTGTAAAAATACCCCTGCTAATACCAATACACCAGTCCTGTATGAGGCCACCTTAGCATGTATTCAATATGGACGGTGGGTGTTAGTGGCGAAGTGGTGACATGTACAGTAGAGGTGTATGGTATGTAGGAGGACTGCTGGGTCTTGATAGCAGGCTGTGAAGGCATAGGGCCTTGATAGCAGGCTGTGAAGCCTATGCCCAGAGTTGGACACACACACACACACACACACACACACACACACACACACACACGACACATATATATTTAGGCAATAGTAAAACTGCTATGTCATTACATTACATATGGTGTTATGCCTATAGTAATGCCTAATAATAAACTCAACTTGGGGGTAGGGGGGTTTTCAAGAATTCTCCTCCAGTATCCCTGCTTGTCGTAAGAGGCGACTAAAAGGGTTGGTGGTGGGTTAGTGCCCCACCCCGTAAAAACAACTAACTTGTAGGAGGAGGCTGTAGCACGGGCCGAACAGGGTAGTACTCCCGAGGGGAATGGAATGCTGGTGATAGGGAGAGCTGGAGCTCCTTTCACTAGCTACCTAATCATCCTCCTTTGCTGACCTTTTCAGTGTGACAGTAACATGGAGAGTAGACCAGCATACTCTCCCAAACATTTCCTCTAACTATCCTATGCACTACACCACATGCACTTTACATATCACACAACGTACCCCACTACGTTACAGGGGTTGACGCCAGCAAGGGCATGCGGCCAGAAAACTTTGCCCCCGCTACCTAGTGGCGGACTTTGGGGGGAGGCTTGACTGGGGTTCCGCCGGCATAGATCATGGGTCTGGGGCGAGATGGGGCTCTAACCTGTGCTAGAGGGCACAGGGCATTGCGGTTCCCAGGCTGCCGCTTCCGCTCATTAGAGAGGGGCCTGAACCTGGGAGTAGCGCCCCAGGAGGCTGCCCTATCAGTGTGTGTATAATGGCGGGGCAGTTGCAGTGCCAAGCCGCGCTTGGAGGGTGTCCCTGCAGGTGTCCTGGCAGGGTGCCCCGAGGCCACTACCACAGCCACTAGTAAGCTGGTGGGCTAGGGGTCCCAGATCCATTGCCTGGACCTGGGTCTGTGCAATGGGTCGGGCCT
>JAGKTI010023552.1:0-14028 GCA_018397915.1 Birgus latro
CACCTAAGGTTTTTAAGAACAAACAGCTTGAGACATTGTGAGGATCACAGACAATATAATAATTTAGATTTTTTTTTCTCCAGCACAAGCAGTTTAAAATTACATCGAGCCTCGTGGTGGTAAAAAAAAATAAATAAATAAATAAAAAGCGAACATTTGCACAATATCTAGGTATATGTTACACCAAAACCAACATTTCTTTAGGTAAAATATCTCAATACTGTGATTCCTCTTGAGACGGAATTCTTGTTTATTAACTTCTGATTTGTCGATTTTTTCCCATAGCCGTGTCTTGAAGGACAAAAAGTAGTACAAACTTTGAAATAGTTCTGGCTGTTAGGATCCGTTTTGGAGATAGGTCAATTCTCTTATAATCTAATGATACCTGAATTAGCGTATTTCTCGGCGATGTCGTTGAATATGCATCTTCCACTAGTGTTATCAAAGTTGACTGTAAAACACATTATATTATATTCAGACCCAAGAAGACACTTGTGAGGGTGAAAATGTCACATTTATGAAGGATAACAAGAAGTCGAATCACACGTTAAAAGAGCTGGCACCTTGGGTTTATAAGAACAAAAAGCTAGAAACATGAGAATCACCGAGACAATTTAAAAACTTCGATTTTTTTTTTCGCACCACAAGCAGTTTAAAATTACGGTGAGCCCCTTGGCGGAAAAAAAAAAAAAAAACATTTTCACAATATCAAGGTTTCTCTTGGACCAAAAACCACATGTCCTTAGGTAAAATCTCTCAATACTGTGATTCCCCTTGAGACGGAGTTCTTGATCATTAACTTCTGATTTATAGATTTTTTTTTCCCTTAGCCGTGACTTCAAGGACAAGAAGTAGTGCAAATTGTGAAATAGTTCCGGCTGATAGCATACGTTTTGGAGGTAGGTCCATTCTCTTTTAATCTAATGATGGCTAAATAAACGAATTTCTTGGCGAAAACGCTGAATATCCAACTTCCTCTAGTGTTCTCAAAGTTAACTGTATAACACACTATATTATATTCAGAACCAAGAAAACACTTGTGAGGGTGAAAATGTCATATATTTGAAGGATAACAAGAATTCGACTGACACGTAAGAAGAGCTGGCACCTACGGTTTTTAAGAACTAAAAGCTTGAAACATTGTGAGGATCACAGAAACAATTTAAAAAGTTCGATTTTTTCATTTTTATTTTTCTCCAGTACAATCAGTTTAAAATAAATTCGGGCCTCGTGGCGGTAAAAAAAAAAAAAAAACATTTTCACGATATCAAGGTTTCTGTTACACAAAAAAAAAACACACATTTCCTTAGGTAAAATCTCTCAATACAGTGATTCCTCTTGAGGCGTAATTCTGGATTATTAACTTCTGATTTGTCGATTTTTTTTCCCCTTAGCCGTGACTTGAAGGACAAGAAGTAGTGCAAATTGTGAAATAGTTCCGGCTGATAGCATCCGTTTAGGAGGTAGGTTCATTCTCTTTTAATCTAATTATGGCTGAATAAACGTATTTATCGGTGAAAACGCAGAATATGCAACTTCAAGTGTTCTCAAAGTTGATTGTAGAACAGATTATATTATATTTAGAATTAAGAAGACACTTGTGAGGGTGAAAAAGTCACATTCATGAAGGATAACAAGTGGTCGACTGACACGTAAAGAGAGCTGGCACATAACGTTTATAAGAACAAAAAGCATGAAACATTGTGAGGATCACCGAGACAATTTAAAAACTTCGATTTTTTTTTTTCTGTCCAGGACAAGCATTTTAAAATTACGTCCATCCTCGTGGCGGCAAAAAAAAAAATAAAACATTTGCACAATATCAATGTTTCTGTTACACCGAAAACCACATTTCCTTAGGTAAAATCTCTCAATACTGTGATTCATCTTGAGACGGAATTCTGGATTTGTCGATTTCTTTTTTCCCTTATCCGTGACTTCAAGGACAAGAAGTAGTACAAACTGTGAAATAGTTCCGGCCGATAACATCCGTTTAAGAGGTAGGTCCATTCTCATTTAATATAATGATGCCAGTAAGCGGTTTTCTCGGCGAAAACGGTGAATATGTAACTTCATCAAGTGTTCCAAAGTTGATTGTTAAACACATTATATTATATTAAGAACTAAGAAGACACTTGTGAGGGGTAAAATATCACATTTATGAAGGATATCACGAAGTCGACTGACACGAAAAGAAAGGTTACACATTAGGTTTTTAAGAACAAATTTCTTGAAACATTGTGAGGATCCCAGACAATTTAATACCTTCGATTTTTTTTTTTCAAGCACAAGCAGTTTAAAATTACGTCGAGGATCGTGGCTGTAAAAAAATATATATATATATTTCCACAATATCTAGGTTTATGTTACACCAAAAACAACATATCCTTACGTAAAATCTCTCAATACTGCGATTCCTCTTGAGACAGTATTCTTGTTTATTAACTTCTGATTTGTTTATTTTTTTCCCCTTAGCCGTGACTTCAAGGACAAGAAGTAGTGCAAACTGTGATATAGTTCCGGGTGATAGGATCCGTTTTGGAGGTAGGTCCATTCTCTTTTAATCTAATAAGAACTGAATAAGCGTATTTCTCGGCGAAAACGATGAATATGCAACTTCCCCAAGTGTTTTCAAAGTTGATTGTAAAACGCATTATATTATATTCAGAACCAAGAAGACACTTGTGAGGGTGAAAATGTCACATTTAAGAACGATAACAAGAAATCGACTGACACGTAAGGAGAGCTGGCACCTTAGGTTTTTAAGAACAAAAAGCTTGAAACATTGTGAGGATCACCGAGACAATTTAAAAACTTCTAATTTTGCATTTCCCTTTTTTTCCCCCCTCTTCCACAAGCAATTTATAATTACGTCGAGCCTCGTGGCGGTAAAAAAAAAAAAAATCACAATATCAATATTTCTGTTCAAAGAACCATATTCCTTTAGGTAAAATCTCTCAATACAGTGATTCCTCTTGAGACGTAATTCTGGATTATTAACTTCTGATTTGTCGATTTTTTATCCCCTTAGCCGTGACTTGAAGGACAAGTAGTGCAAATTGTGAAATAGTTCCGGCTGATAGCGTCCGTTTTGAAGATATGTCTTTTCTCTTTTAATCTAATGATCGCTAAATAGGCGTATTTATTGGCAAAAACTCTGAATATTCAACTTCATCAAGTGTTCTCAAAGTTGATTGTAGAACATAGTGAATTATATTCAGAACTAACAAGACAATTGTGAGGGTGGAAATGCCAAATTTTTGAAGGATAACAAAAAGTCGAATGACACGTAAAGAGAGCAAACACCTAAGGTTTTTAAGAACAAAAAAATTGAAATATTGAGTGGATCACCGAGACAATTTAAAAACTTCGATTTTTTTTTTCTATCCAGGACAGGCATTTAAAAATTACGTCGAGATTTCTCGTGGTAAAAAAAAAAAGTAAATAAATAAATAAATAAATAAATAAACGATCATTTGCACAATATCAAAGTTTCTGTTACAAGAAAAAACACATTTCCTTAGATAAAACCTCAGTACTTTGATTTCCCTTGATAAGAAATTCTGTATTTTTAACTTCTGATCTGTCGATTTCTTTTTTTTCTCTTAGCCGTGACTTCAAGCACAAGAAGTAGAGCAAACTGCGAAATAGTTCCGGCTGATAGCATCCGTTTAAGAGGTAGGTCCATTCTCTTTTAATCTAATGATGGCAGAATAGGCGTTTCTCTCGGAGAAAACACTGAATATGTAACTTCCTCAAGTGTTCTCTTAGTTGATTGTAAAACACATTATATTATATTAAGAATTAAGAAGACTATTGTGAGGGTTAAAATGTCACATTTATGAAGGATATGAAGTCGACTGACACGTAAAGAAAGCTTACACCTAAGGTTTTTAAGAACAAATAGCTTGAAACATTGTGAGGATGACAGACAATTTAATAACAGATTTTTTTTCCCTCCAGCACAAGCAGTTTAATATTACGTCCAGCATCGTGGCAGTAAACAAAAAAAAAAAAAATAAAAGCGACCATATACAAAATATCTAGGTTTATGTTACACCAAAAACAACATTTCCTTAGGTAAAATCTCTCAATACTGTGATTCCTCTTGAGACGGAATTCTTGTTTATTAACTTCCGATTTGTCGATTTTTTCCCCATAGCCGTGACTACAAGGACAATATGTAGTACAAACTTGGAAATAGTTCCGGCTGTTAGGATCTGTTTTGGAGATAGGTCCATTTTCTTATAATCTAATGATAGCTGAATAAGCGTATTTCTCGGCGAAAACGCTGAATATGAAACTTCCCCAAGTGTTTTCAAAGTTGATTGTAAAGCACATTATATTAGATTCAAAACCAAGAAGACACTTGTGAGGGTGAAAATGCCACATTTATGAAGGATAACAAGAAGTCGACTGACACGTAAGGAGAACTGGCACCTTAGGTTTTCAAGAACAAAAAGCTTGAAACATTGTGAGGATCACCAAGACAATTTAAAAACTTCTAATTTTTCATTTTTATTTTTTCCCCTCCTGCAAAAGCAATTTATAATTACGTCGAGCCTCGTGGCGGTAAAAAAGGAAAAAAAATCACAATATCAAGATTTCTGTTCAAAAAACCATATTCCCTCATACAAAATCTCTCAATACAGTGATTCCTCTTGAGACGTAATTGTGGATTATTAACTTCTGATTTGTCGATTTTTTTCCCCCTTCAGCCGTGACTTGAAGGACAAGAAGTAGTGCAAATTGTGAAATAGTTCCGGCTGATAGCATCCGTTTTGAAGATAGGTCCATTCTCTTTTAACCTATTGATGGCTGAATAGGCGTATTTATTGGCGAAAACTCTGAATATGCAACTTCCTCAAATGTTCCCAAAGTTGATTGTAGAAAATATTATATTATATTCAGAACTAAGAAGACATTTGTGAGGGTGAAAACGTCACATTTTTGAAGGATAACAAAAAGTCGAATGACAAATAAAGAGAGCTAACACCTAAGGTTTTTAAGAACAAAAAGATTGAAACATTGAGAAGATCACCGAGACATTTCAAAAACTTCGATTTTGTTTTTTTTCTGTCAAAGACAAGCATTTAAAAATTACTTCGAAACTCGTCGCTGTAAAAAAAAAAACTAACTAACTAACTAAATAAATAAATAAACGAACATTTGCACAACATCAATGTTTCTGTTATAAGAAAAAACACATTTCCTTAGGTAAAATCTCAATAAGTTTATTCCTCTTGAGACAGATTTCTGGATTTTTTACTTCTGATCTATCGATTTCTTTTTTTCTCTTAGCCGTGACTTCAAGGACAAGACGTAGAGCAAATTGCGAAATAGTTCCGGCTGATAGCATCCGTTTACGAGGTACGTCCATTCTCTTTTATTCTAATGATGGCAGAATAAGCGTTTTTCTCGGAGAAAACGCTGAATATGTAACTTCCTGAAGTGTTCTCGAAGTTGATTGTAAAACACATTATATTATATTAAGAACAAAGAAGACACTTGTGAGGGATAAAATGTCAAATTTATGAAGGATAAGAAGTCGACTGACACGTAAAGAAAGCTTACACCTAAGGTTTTTAAGAACAAACAGCTTGAGACATTGTGAGGATCATAGACAATATAATAATTTAGATTTTTTTTTCTCCAGCACAAGCAGTTTAAAATTACATCGAGCCTCGTGGTGGTAAAAAAAAAATAAATAAATAAATAAAAAGCGAACATTTGCACAATATCTAGGTATATGTTACACCAAAACCAACATTTCTTTAGGTAAAATATCTCAATACTGTGATTCCTCTTGAGACGGAATTCTTGTTTATTAACTTCTGATTTGTCGATTTTTTTCATATAGCCGTGACTTGAAGAACAAGAAGTAGTACAAACTTTGAAATAGTTCCGGCTGTTAGGATCCGTTTTTTAGATAGGTCCATTCTCTTATAATCTAATAATAGCTGAATAAGCGTATTTATCGGCGATGACGCTGAATATGCATCTTCCACTAGTGTTATCAAAGTTGGCTGTAAAACACATTTTATTATATTCAAAACCAAGAAGACACTTGTGAGGGTGAAATTATCACATTTATGAAGGATAACAAAAGTCGAATGACACGTAAAAAGAGCTGGCACCTTAGGTTTATAAGAACAAAAAGCTTGTGACATTGTGAGAATCACCGAGACAATTTAAAAACTTCGATTTTTTTCCCTCGCAGCATAAGCAGTTTAAAATTACGTCGAGCCCCTTGGCGGTAAAAAAAAAAAAAAAAAAAAAAACATTTTCACAATATCAAGGTTTCTCTTGCACCAAAAACCACATATCCTTAGGTAAAATCTCTCAATACAGTGATTTCCACTGAGACGGAGTTCTTGATTATTAACTTCTGATTTGTAGATTTTTTTTCCCCTTAGCCGTGACTAGAAGGACAAGAAGTAGTGCAAATTGTGGAATAGTTCCGGCTGATAGCATGCTTTTTGGAGGTAGGTCCATTCTCTTTTAATCTAGTTATGGCTAAATAAACGTATTTCTCGGCAAAAACGCTGAATATGCAACTTCCTCTAGTATTCTCAAACTTGACTGTAAAACACACTGTATTATATTCAGAACCAAGAAGACACTTATGAAGGTGAAAATGTCATATATTTGAAGGATAACAAGAATTCGACTGACACGTAAGAAGAGCTGGCACCTAAGGATTTTAAGAACAAAAAGCTTGAAACATTGTGAGGATCACAGAGACAATTTAAAAATTTCGAATTTTTCATTTTTTTTTCTCCAGTACAAGCAGTTTACAATTAAGTCGGGCCTCGTGGTGGTAAAAAAAAAAAAAAAATCACGATATCAAGGTTTCTGTTACACAAAAAACCACATTTCCTTAGGAAAAATCTCTCAATACAGTGATTCCATTTGAGGCGAAATTCTGGATTGTTAAATACTGATTTGTTGATTTTTTCCCCCCTAGTCGTGACTTCAAGGGCAAGAAGTAGTGCAAATTGTGAAATAGATCCGGCTGACAGCATCCTTTTAGGAGGTAGGTTCATTCTCTTTTAATCTAATTATGGCTGAATAAGCGTATTTGTCGGTGAAAACGCTGAATATGCATCTTCAAGTGTTCTCAAAGTTGATTGTAAAACAGATTATATTATATTTAGAATTAAGAAGACACTTGTGAGGGTGAAAATATCACATTCATGAAGGATAACAAGAGGTCGACTGACACGTAAAGAGAGCTGGCACATAAGGTTTATGAGAACAAAAAGTTTGAAACATTGTGAGGATCACCGAGAAAATTTAAAAACTTCGATTTTTTTGTTCTGTCCAGGACAACCATTTTAAAATTACGTCTATCCTCGTGGCGGCAAAAAAAAAAAAAAAAAAACGAACATTTGCACAATATCAATGTTTCTGTTACACCTTAAACCACATTTCCTTAGGTAAAATCTCTCAATACTGTGATTCCTCTTGAGACGGAATTCTCGATTATTAAATTCAGATTTGTCGATTTCTTTTTTCCCTTATCCGTGACTTCAAGGACAAGAAGTAGTGCAATCTGTGAAATAGTTCCGGCTGATAGCAGCCGTTTAGGAGGTAGGTCCATTCTCTTTTAATATAATGATGCCTGAATACGCGTTTTTCTCGGCGAAAACGGTGAATATGTAACTTCATCAAGTGTTCTCAAAGTTAATTGGTAAACACATTATATTATTGTAAGGACTAAAAAGACACTTGTGAAGGTTAAAATATCACATTTATGAAGGATAACAAGAAGTCGACTGACACAAAAAGAAAGGTTACACATTAGGTTTTTAAGAACAAATAGCTTGAAACATTGTGAGGATCCCAGACAATTTAATAACTTCGATATTTTTTTTTCAAGCTCAAGCAGTTTAAAATTACGTCGAGCCTCGTAGCGGTAAAAAAAAAAAAAAAACGAAAATTTGCACAATATCTAGGTTTATGTTACACCAAAAACCACATATCCTTATGTAAAATCTCTCAATACTATGATTCCTCTTGAGACAGTATTCTTCTTTATTACCTTCTGATTTGTTTATTTTTTTTTTCCCTTAACCATGACTTCAAGGACAAGAAGTAGTGCAAACTGTGATATAGTTCCGGGTGATAGGATCCGTTTTGGAGGTAGGTCCATTCTCTTTTAATCTAATAAGAACTGAATAAGCGTATTTCTCGGCGAAAACGATGAATATGCAACTTCCCCAAGTGTTTTCAAAGTTGATTGTAAAACACATTATATTATATTCAGAACCAAGAAGACACTTGTGAGGGTGAAAATGTCAGATTTATGAACGATAACAAGTAGTCGACTGACACGTAAGGAGAGCTGCCACCTTAGGTTTTTAAGAACAAAAAGCTTGAAACATTGTGAGGATCACCGAGACAATTTAAAAACTTCTAATTTTTCATTTCCTTTTCTTTTTTCCTCCTGCACAACCAATTTATAATTACGTCCAGCCTCGTGGCGGTAAAAAAAAAAAAATCACAATATCAAGATTTCTGTACAAAAAACCATATTCCCATAGGAAAAATCTCTCAATACAGTGATTCCTCTTGAGACGTAATTCTGGAATATTACTTCTGATTTGTCGATTTTTTTCCCCCTTAGCCGTGACTTGAAGGACAAGAAGTACTGCAAATTGTGAAATTGTTCTGGCTGATAGCATCCGTTTTGAAGATAGGTCCATTCTCTTTTAATCTAATGATGGCTAAATAGGCGTATTTATTGGCGGAAACTCTGAATATGCAACTTCCTCAAGTGTTCTCAAAGTTGATTGTAGAACATATTAAATTATATTCAGAACTAAGAAGACACTTGTGAGGGTGAAAATGTCAAATTTTTGAAGGATAACAAAATGTCGAATGGCACGTAAAGAGAGCAAACACCTAAGGTCCTTAAGAACAAAAAGATTGAAATATTGAGAGGGTCACCAAGACAATTTAAAAACTTCGATTTTCTTTTTTTTCTGTCCAGGACAAGCATTTAAAAATTACGTCGAGCATCGTCGTGGTAAAAAAAAAAAGTAAATAAATAAATAAATAAATAAATAAACGAACATTTGCACAATATCAATGTTTCTGTTACAAGAAAAAACACATTTCCTTAGATAAAATCTCAATACTTTGATTCCTCTTGAGAAGGAATTCTGTAATTTTAACTTCTGATCTGTCGATTTCTTTTTTTTTCTCTTAGCCGTGACTTCAAATACAAGAAGTAGAGCAAACTGCGAAATAGTTCCGGCTGATAGCATCCGTTTAGGAGATAGGTCCATTCTCTTTTAATCTATTGATGGCAGAATAAGCGTTTTTCTCGGAGAAAACGCTGAATATGTAACTTCCTCAAGTATTCTCAAAGTTGATTGCAAAACACATTATATTATATAAAGAATTAAGAAGACACTTGTGAGGGTTAAAATGTCACATTTATGAAGGATAAGAAGTCGACTGACACGTAAAGAAAGCTTACACCTAAGGTTTTTAAGAACAAATAGCTTGAAACATTGTGAGGATGACAGACAATTTAATAACTTAGATTTTTTTTTTTTCTCCAGCACAAGCAGTTTAAAATTACGTCGAGTCTCGTCGCGGTAAACAAAACAAAAAATTAAAAGCGAACATTTGCACAATATCTAGGTTTATGTTACATCAAAAACAACATTTCCTTAGGTAAAATCTCTCAATACTGTGATTCCGCTTGAGACGGAATTCTTGTTTATTAACTTCTTATTTGTCGATTTTTTTCCCATAGCCGTGACTTCAAGGAAAAAATGTAGTACAATCTTTGATATAGTTCAGGATGTTAGGATCCGTTTTGGAGATAGGTCCATTCTCTTATAATCTAATGATTGCTGAATAAGCGTATTTCTCGGCGAATACGCTGAATATGCATCTTCCTATAGTGTTAAGCATCCGTTTAGGAGGTTAGTCAATTCTCTTTGAATCTAATGATTACAGAATAAGCGTTTTTCTCGGAGAAAAAGCTGAATATGTAACTTCCTCAAGTGTTCTCATAGTTGATTGTAAAACACATTATATTATATTCAGAACTAAGAAGACACTTGTGAGGGTTAAAATGTCACATTTATGAAGGATAACAAGAAGTCGACTGACACGTAAAGAAAGCTTACAACTAAGGTTTTTAAGAACAAATAGCTTGAAACATTGTGATGATCACAGACAATTTAATAACAGATTTTATTATCTCCAGCACAAGCAGTTTAAAATTACGTCGAGCCTCGTGGCGGTAAAAAAGAAAATAAATAAATAAATAAATAAAAAGCGAACATTTGCACAATATCTAGGTTTATGTTACACCAAAACCAACATTTCTTTAGGTAAAATCTCTCAATACTGTGCTTCCTCTGAGACGGAATTTTGTTTATTACCTTCTGATTTGAAAATTTTTTCCCCCTTAGACGTGACTTGAAGGTCAAGATGTAGTGCAAATTGTGAAATAGTTCCGGCTGATAGAATCCGTTTTGAAGATAGGTCCATTTTCTTTTAATCTAATGATGGCTAAATAGCCGTATTTATGGGCGAAAACTCTGAATATGCAACTTCCTCAAGTGTTCTCAAAGTTCATTGTAGAACATGATAAATTATATTCAGAACTGAGAAGACACTTGTGAGGGTGAAAATGTCAAATTTTTGAAGGATAAAAAGTCGAATGACACGTAAAGAGAGCAAACACAAAGGTTTTTAAGAACAAAAAGATTGAAATATTTAGAGGATCACCTAGACAATTTAAAAACTTCGATTTTGTTTTTTTCTGTCCAGGACAAGCATTTAAAAATTACGTCGAGCTTCGTCGCGGTAAAAAAAGGAAATAAATAAATAAATTAATATATAAACGAACATTTGTACATTATCAATAATTGTGTTACAAGAAAAAACACATTTCCTTATGTAAAATCTCAATACTTTGATTCCTCTTGAGAAGGAATTCTGTATTTTTAACTTCTAAACTGACGATTTCTTTTTTTCTCTTAGCCGTGACATCAAGGAAAAGAAGTAGAGCAAACTGGGAAATAGTTAAGCCTGATAGCATCCGTATAGGAGGTAGGTCCATTCTCTTTTAATCTAATGATGGCAGAATAAGCGTTTTTATCGGAGAAAAGCTGAATATGTAACTTCCTCAAGTGTTCTCATAGTTGATTGTAAAACACATTTTATTATATTAAGAACTAAGAAGACACTTGTGAGAGTTAAATTGTCACATTTATGAAGGATAACTAGAAGTCGACTGACACGTAAAGAAAGCTTACACCTAAGGTTTTTAAGAGCAAATAGCTTGAAACATTCTGAGCATCACAGACAATTTAATAACAGTTTTTTTTTTTTTCTCCAGCACAAGCAGTTTAAAATTACGTCGAGCCTCGCTGCGGTAAAAAAAAAAAAAAAAAAAAGAACATTTGCACAATATCTAGGTTTATGTTACACAAAAAACAACATTTCTTTAGGTAAGATCTCTCAATACTGTGATTCCTCTTTAGACGGAATTCTTGTTGATTAACTTCTGATTTGTCGATTTTTTTCCCTTACCTGTGACTTGAAGGGCAAGAAGTAGTACAAACATTGAAATAGTTCCGGCTGTTAGGATCCGTTTTGGAGATAGGTCCAATCCCGTATAATCTAATGAGTTAGGATCCGTTTTGGAGATAGGTCCATTCTCTTATAATCTAATGATACCTGAATTAGCGTATTTCTCGGCGATGACGTTGAATATGCATCTTCCACTAGTGTTATCAAAGTTGATTGTAAAACACATTATATTATATTCAGAACCAAGAAGACACCTGTGAGGATGAAATTGTCACATTTATGAAGGATAACATGAAGTCGAATGACACGTAAAAAGAGCTGGCACCTTAGGTTTATAAGAACAAAATGCTAGAAACATTGTGAGAATCACCGAGACAATTAAAAAACTTCGATTTTTTTTTTTTCGCAGCACAAGCAGTTTAAAATTACGTTGAGCCTCTTGGCGGTAAAAAAAAAAAAAACATTTTCACAATATCAAGGTTTCTCTTGCACCAAGAATCAAATATCCTTAGGTAAAATCTCTCTAAACAGTGATTCCCCTTGAGACGGAGTTCTTGATTATTAACTTCTGATTTGTTGATTTTTTTCCCTTTGCCGTGACTTCAAGGACAAGATGTAGTGCAAATTGTGAAATAGTTCCGGCTGAAATAATGCCTTTTGAAGGTTGGTCCATTCTCTTTTAATCTAATTATGGCTAAATAAACGTATTTCTCGGCGAAAACGCTGAATATGCAACTTCCTCTAGTGTTCTCAAAGTTAACTGTAAAACACACTATATTATATTGAGAACCAAGAAGACACTTGTGAGGGTGAAAATGTCATATATTTGAAGGATAACAAGAATTCGACTGACACGTAGGAACAGCTGGCACCTACTTTTTTTAAGAACAAAAAGCTTGAAACATTGTGAGGATCACAGAGACAATTTAAAAAGTTCGATTTTTTCATTTTTACTTTTCTCCAGTACAAGCAGTTTAAAATTACGTCGGGCCTCATGGCGGCAAAAAAAAAAAAAAAAAAAAAAAACATTTTCACGGTATCAAGGTTTTTGTTACACAAAAAAACACATTTCCTTAGATAAAATCTCTCAATACAGTGATTCCTCTTGAGGCGTAATTCTGGATTATTTTCTGATTTGTCGATTTTTTTCCCCTTAGCCGTGGCTTCAAGGACAAGAAGTTGTGCAAATTGTGAAACAGTTCCGGCTGATAGCATCCGTTTACGAGGTAGGTTCATTCTCATTTAGTCTAATTATGGCTGAATAAACGTATTTATCGGTGAAAATGCTGAATGTGCAACACCACGTGTTCTCAAAGTTGATTGTAGAACAGATTATATTATATTTAGAATTAAGGAGACACTTGTGAGGGTGAAAAAGCCACATTCATGAAGGATAACAAGAGGTCGACTGACACGTAAAGAAAGCTGGCACATAAGGTTTATAAGATCAAAAAGCTTGAAACATTGTGATGATCACCAAGACTATTTAAAAACTTCGATTTTTTTTTCTGTCCAGGACAAGCATTTTAAAATTACGTCTATCCTCGTGGCGGAAAAAAAAAAAAAAAAAAAAAAAAACATTTGCACAATATCAATGTTTCCCTTACACCAAAAACCACATTTCCTTAGGTGAAATCTCTCAATACTGTCATTCCTCGTGAGATGGAATTCTTGATTATTAACTTCAGATTTGTCGATTTCTTTTTTTCCCTTATCCGTGACTTCAAGGACAAGAAGTAGTGCAAACTGTGAAATAGTTCCGGCTGATAGCATACGTTTAAGGGGTAGGTCCATTCTCTTTTAATATAATGATGCCATAATAAGCGAGTTTCTCGGAGAAAACGGTGAATATGTAACTTCATCAAGTGTTCTCAAAGTTGATTGTTAAACACATTATATTATATTAAGAACCAAAAAGACATTTGTGAGGGTTAAAATATCACATTTATGAAGGATAACACGAAGTCGACTGACACGAAAAGAAAGGTTACACATTAGGTTTTTAAGAACAAATAGCTTCAAACATTGTGAGGATGCCAGACAATTTGATAACTTCGATTTTTTTTTTTCAAGCAAAAGCAGTTAAAAATTACGTAGAGCCTCGTGGCTGTAAAAAAAAAAAAAAAAAAATCCTCAATATCTAGGTTTATGTTACACCAAAAACCACATATCCTTATGTAAAATCTATCAATACTGTGATTCCTCTTGAGACGGAATTCTTGTTTATTATTTGAGGAGACTGTAGCACCAGTCGAGCAGGGCAGTACTCCCAAGGAGGATGGAAAGCTGATGACAGGGAGAGCTGGAGCTCCCGCTTCATCAGCCCTCAGGACTTGTTCCTGACCATCCTCCTTTGCTGAACTTTTTCAGTGTCACAGTTACACAGAGAGTAGACCAGCATGCTCTCCAATACAAGTTTCTCTAACTGTCAACACCAAACTACATACACGCTACACACTACACTTC
>JAGKTI010023553.1:0-12850 GCA_018397915.1 Birgus latro
CCCAGGATAGTTTTAGGGGGGTCAAAATTCAGATCTGGGTCATTTGAGGTCACAGGTAGAGCATTCGCCTTTTTGGCCCGGGCAATGCCGGGTACCCCCTGCAGCCCAATTTTTGGCATGGAGATTCACTTGACATCCAGTTCGTACACAAGCTTTGTGGGCTGACCTCCGAGGTCATTTCAGGTTACCGGGAATACATGCTCGAACAACTGGACCCAGCAGCCCAATTGTTGGCATGGAGACTCACATGACCTCCATTTCAGACATATGCTATGTGACGTTGACCTCCGAGGTTATTCCAGGTCACTGGTAATAGTAAACAAGTGCGCACAAATACTGTGCGTCAGTCTGTAAAAGCTGAAATATAAAGTTCCTGGACCTCCTATAATCCCTCTTCAGAACCATAAGAGGTAACTGGTCTTTCTGGAGCAGAAAACAAGATGAACTAGAACAAATAGGATTAGTGTTTGTATTTTTGGCCCGGGCAACGCCGGGTACCCCTGCTTGATAGCGTATCGTATTTTTCCTTCAAAATACATGGGAAAATTGTGGTGATGGGCGCGTGCGAGCTTATGTGTGTGCGCGTGTGAACTGCGTGTGTGTGTGTGTGTGTGTGTGTGTGTGTGTGTGTGTGTGTGTGTGTGTGTGTGTGTGTGTGTGTGTGTGTGTGTGTGTGTGTGTGTGTGTGTGTGTGTGAAGTGAGGACATGTAATATTGGCTGTTTGAGTTTGCATATTTTAATGTGTGCGTGGGTGATGCGTGACAAAGACAACGTGAAGCAGAGAACATTAGAGGACGAGGAAATAGTGAAAACATCAGCAGTTATAAGTGAAGCCCCTGAGAGCCTGTTTATACTGCCTACTCACACTCCTTCACCCTTCCCTCTCTATCTATCCCCTCACCCTTCCTACTTTCACCATCCCTACTCTCATTCTCCGTTCCCTAATCCTTCCTATCTACAGTATTCTCAGCTCCCTCCATGCCCTAGCCTATTCCTATACCTCTCCACACTAGCCTGGCACTTCTCTCCCTCGCAGTTCCTTTCCCCCCTCCTTTCCTTCCCCTCCATGCACACCCTCCCTCCCCTCTTTTCCATCACTCTAACGGGAGTAGACTGTAGCACCAGTCAAGCAGGACAGTACTCCCAAGGTGGATGGAAAGCTGGTTACATGAAGAGCTGGAGCTCCTATTTCATCAGCCTTTGGGACTACTTCCTGACCATCCCCCTTTGCTGAACTTTTTCAGTGTTTCAGTAACACAGAGTAGGCCACCATACTCCCCAGTACAAGTTTCTCTAACTGTCCACACCAAACTACATGCACAGTACACACTACACTTCGTATTAAAAATTCAGTCAAAATGGCGTCTCATAATCAAGCCTCGGAATCCCCGGGGTGGGTGGGGGGGGAGACCATAAGTGTCCCCACTATCTGCCCCTTTCCCGGAGACGACCCAGCGAGATGCCTGGAACCACTGTCTGACTCACTTCTTCATTTCCGCAACATTCGCGGCCTTTCCTCTAACTTTCTCCCTGTTGAACACCACCACTCCTTTAAACCTCACCTTCTCTTCCTAACTGAGACTCAGCTGTCTGAGGCAACTGAGAGCAAACCCTTCCTTGTATCCTCCCACCTCCTAGTTTCTCTACATTCATTTCAAAGCCAAATGTGGCTGTTGTGTATATGTACACAATGACTTATCTTGCTCTCATGCTCCTGAACTTGATTATTCTGAATTCTTGACTCTTAGGCTTCGGCTTTCCTGACATTCCCTGACTAATTATATCTGTGCTGTTTACTTATCCCCTTATTCTACTTGGTATGGAAAATTTTTCAACTATCTTATTTCTACGATGGAACACATCCTATCCCTTACTCTTTTCTCTGATATCTCCATTCTAGGAGATTTCGGTGTTCACCACCACCTTTGGCTCTCCTCTCCATTCACTGATCCACCTAGTGAACAAGCCTACATCATTTGTTTCATTAATGACCTAGAGCAGCTTGTACAGCATCCTACTCATATAGTTGACTACCATGGAGAGAGTTCCAACATACTTGACCTCTTCCTTACAACTAATCCTTCTGCTTACACTGTTAATCTTTCTTCTCCAGTGGGCTCCTCTGACCATGACCTTATCACCATAACCTGTCCTATCGCTCCGGTATGGCCTGTGGACTCTCCATAGAAAAGTTGGTTTTGGGCACTTTGGAGTTGCTGATTGGGAGGCCCTCAGGCAGTACTTCTATGATTTTCCCTGGAATTATTATTGTCTCCATGGCCGAGAGCCATCTGAGTGTGCCATGTGCTTTACGAAGGGTACTCTCTCGCGCATGGAAGCATACTTTCCTTTCTCATATCCGTTGACTAATGCAAAGAAACCTTGGTTTAATCTTGCTTGTTCTAATGCTGGCCACAACAAGGACAAGGCCTACGAAAGGTACCAGAGCCAGCTCACCCCTGAATCTCATCTATTTCTGTCTGGAATCGTGCTAAGTCTGTTCTTCGATCTGCTAAAAATAATTTCATCTGCACTAAATGCTGTGAACTCTCCAACTCGAATTCTTCCTGTTCCTTCTGGCAACTTGCTAAAAAACCTTTCTAACAACTTTACCTCATCATCTTTCCCTCCTCTTTTCCACTCTGTTCGCTCTAAAGCTATTTCTTCTACCGATAAAGCAGAATTCTTCACTCAGACTTTCTCTTCAATTCCCCCTTAGATGACTCCAGTGCTGTTCCCGTCACTTTCCCTCTCTGACTTCGTCATGACTAACAATAAAATGTCTTTAAATGATGTATTTTCTGACATCACTGGCCTCAGTACTAACAAGGCTTATGGGCCTGATGGGGTCCCTCCTGTTGTTCTCAAGAATTGTGTTTCTGTGCTTACACCCTGCCTAGGTAAACTCATTCACCTTTGTCTGTCAACTTGTACTTTTCCTTCTTGCTGGAAGTTTGCTTTCATTCAGCCAGTCCCAAAGAAGAGTGACAATTCCCATCCCTCTAAGTATCTCCCATTTGCTTTAACATCCTGTGTCTCAAAAGTTTCCGAGTCTATTCTTAAGATAAAAATTTTAATGCATCTTTCCTATCACATCCTTCTTTCTGATCGTCAGTATGGGTTCCGTCAGTGACGCTCCACTGGTGATCTTCTCACCTACCTTTCAAAGCTTTGCCATTGCACTTGACATCTCAATGGCTTTCGATCGAGTCTGGCATAAATCTTTAATTTCCAAACTGCCCTCTTACGGTTTCTATCCTTCTATCTGTGTCTTCATGTTTAGCTTCCTTACTCGTCGTTCTATAGCTGCTGTTGTAGACGGCCAAAGTTCTTCTAGATCTATGAAAAGTGGTGATCCTCAGGGATCTGTCCTATCACCAACTCTCTTCCTTTTATTCATTGATGACCTTCTACAAGTAAGCTGTACATCTAACCCTATCCACTCATACACTGATGATTCCACCCTTCACCTTTCCATTCTGTTGCTGCAGCATCCATCTCAGCAGTTACTTCAAAAAACAAGGGATGAGGCTGTGGCACACCTAATATCTGACTTGGCTCGTATCTCTGACTGGGAAAAAAGTAACCTTGTTGTTTTTACTGCGTCAAAACTCAGTTCTTACATCTTCCACAGGAGTACCACAAATGTTTAATAATATCCAGCTCAATCCTGCATCATCATTAAACATACTTGGGGATTCATTCTTTCAGGATATCTTGGGAAGTTCATTGTACATCTCTTGTAAAATCTGCTTCTCTCGTGTGGGAAGGCTCCCCACATAAATCTCTTTTCAACAAGATGGATTCAAAGGCTTTTCGTCTCATTAACTCTCCTCCTCTTACTGGCTTCCTTCAACCTTGTCTCTTCGCCTCACTGCTTGCATCCCTTCACCTCTACGATGGGCACGTAGCACCCGTCTAGCAACAAACTCTCATCCCTTGTCTGTCCAGCTCTCTAATGCTAGAGTTAACCGTTACTCCCAGTCCTTCTTTTATGCAACTGGTTAACTCTGGAACCGTCTCCCTCTGTCTGTATTTCCTACTTCCTATGATCTCCAGTCTTTCAAACGCAGTGTGTCCAGGCATCTCGATATGACCGGGATTTTGAATTTGGCTGTCAGTTGTATTGTTTGTTTTTTCTTAAAAGAAAAGGTTTTTTGGGCTCCTGGCCGTTGGTTTCTTCTTCCCTGCATTAAAAAAAAAAAAAAAACTACTCTTCCTCCGTCTTTCGTCAGCTCTTTCCCTCCCATCCTCACCCTTCCCGCCCAAACTACTTTCCTCAGCCTAATCATTCCTCCCCGCGCTCCTCCTTACATCTTCCCCCCTCTTTTCCCCATACCTCCTCCCTCCAGTCTTCTTACCCTCCTCTCTCTCTCTCTCTCGCTCTCTCTCTCTCTCTCTCTCTCTCCATCTCACGCTTTTCCTCTGCAGTATTCCCTTACCGCCTGTTACTCTCACAGTATGATGGAATTTAGTGAAACCTTGATCTGACTTACATTATTCATTTACAGCATATTCCTGTGTAGATGTTATAGATAGGGACAGATATAAGTGTCATGCACAATACAGTCATACAAGCACACACACACACACACACACACACACACACACACACACACACACACACACACACTGAGCTCTGTTCTGGGGATACCTAAGTTGTACCTATATATGGGGCAAGCTCGTATTAGCCTAATTTAAGTGATGATCCAACATAGTAAAATAAGTAATAAAAAGGAAGTGTAGCTTAACGTAAGCAAACATCTGTAAATCAGTGTCATGGAATGTGCTGAAATTAATTTCGTCAGATAGACAACAATAAGGCGAAACAGCGAGGCAAAACTGCAAGTAGAGATTATCTTTTCTTTATGATGGCTTCATATTTTGGAAAGATGCCTGTATGAGGTGCTTGGAGAAGAGGCAAAGGTAAAAAACACAGGATAATGACTTCCACCCAGAACTGGTTGAAAAGGAAACTTACGATAAGTTAGCTGAAAAAAGTAAATAGACTAGAAAGAACTTTTCAAGTGGAAATCGAGGAAACCAGTAATGAGCTACACAGACAGAGGGGAAAAAGTGAGGCATAAATAAAGGAAATAATCAGAAAAACCACAACAGGAGATGAACTATCAGCTGAGGTAAATTCTCTGAGAATCAAGGCTAGTGAAATGGGATGTACCGCTGTCAACCATGAGAGAATTATGGATGATTTCAGAAATGATGCTGAGAAAATCAGACAAGCAACAGTCTGATAGACCAAAATAGTAATACTGAAGAGAAAATAACACATGTAAATGAAGTGGTGAGAAATTACAAAGATGAGATACAAACTACGTATGCTGAAATGGTGAAAGTAAAGAATGATTTAGAAACAAAGGTAGAAGAAAAAAGCGTAAGAAAGGAAGTGAAAGAAATAATAATTTAAAAAAAAAATAGTCAGGGAAGCTGTGGAGATCATCAAATCTATAGTAATCAGTGGCATAGGTGAAGAAGAATTTAAAGAAACAGAATCTCAATGGCCAAAAAGGAGATGGAAAATATAATAAACATACTGAAACAAGTGTCAGAGGATATCTGTGATAAAGTTATAGAAGAACATAAAAGGCTAGAGAAATAGTAAAGAAGTAAGTCAAGACCCCTAAAAGAAACCTTCCAGAGTGTAAACACTGTAGAGGAAACATTAAAAAAATGCCAACAAACTCATGGAAAAAGAGGAATTTAAACAAGTATGGATAAAATGATGCCTAACTCAAGAGGAAATGGGAACACTAAAGGAGAAGAGGAAGGAAGCAAGAGCAAAGAATGAGGAAAGATCAGAGGAAGAGAAGAGTATTTTTGTTTTATTTTTTACAAAGTACTTGGATTGCACATACGAAAGTGATACGTAACCAGCAGGGAATAAAAAGATGGAAGGTAATACGACTCAAGCTGCGGCAAGAATGTAAACAAAATGATTAAGCTGATTGCTGAAATGTAGATGGAATGGTAATTAAATTATTAGAGATGAAAGATTATACCAAAGAAAAGGAACCTCATATTATTTGCCTAAATGGAACAAAATTAACTCTAAGGATATCAAACGATACTCTAAACTTTAGAGGAATACAATTTATGGAGAAAATATAGGAGAAAAAAAAAAAATGTGAAGGCATGATAATATTAACACAGAAAAATCTACAAGTCAAAGAAATAGAACTAGATATACCCTCACAAGTAGAACTGATTGCAGCAGAGATTAACACATTTGAAGGGAAAGTAATTGTGGCAAATTTATACATGCCACCCAAAACAAACACTTGGGAAAGAAGCTAACATGAAGACCTGACAAAGAGTGCAATTCGGAGTTTAAGAGCATTACTACAAGGAATAAAAGAGAAATCCGAAAGAATTACATTAACTGGAGATTTCGATACAAATATAAATTGGAATACTCTAGTTGTAAGAAGCCATAAAAGCTGTTGGGACCAAAATCTCCTAGATCTTGTGCAGAAGTTTTCCTAACACAACATGTAAAGGAAAACACCAGAAAAAGAGGACCTGATTATCCATCAGTACTAGATCTTATATTTACTAGGCAAGAAAATGATATTGACAGTATAATGTATCATCATCCACTCGGCAAAAACGACCAAGCAGTTTCAAATTGCAACTTCAGGATTGCAAATTACACAGTTAACAGTAATGAGAGTTACAAAAAGAGACTAAACTACAAGAAGGGCAACTATCATGATTTAAGGAAGTACTTCTTAGAACGAGATTGGGAGAAGGAGCTTAGAGGACAAGATTTAAATGTTATATACAGAAAATTCTGTGTGTTTTATGAAATAGGAGTCCAAAACTACATCCCACAGTACAAAGAAACAGAAATGAAAATAAAGAAATGGTTCAACACAGAATGTAAAAAAAATCATAAGAAAAAAGAGATTTGCTGAGGAATACATGCAGAAGACACAACAGTGAGAGGGCATATAACAACTACAAACAGACAAGAAATGATTATAAAAGGTTAGGAGAAAGGCCCAAAGACAGTTTGAGGAAGACATTATAAGTAAAAATAGTGATCAACCAAAGCTATTTTACAGCTACATCCGAAGCAAAACCAAAGTTAAAGATAAAATACAGGCCATTTCAGACAAGGGGATCATCTATACACAAGAGAAAGACATTTGTGAAGCACTATATAAAAAATTCAAATAAATTTTTACATAAGAAAATCATTTTGAGAGAGATGATGTGCAACATGCATGCCCACACATATTACTAGATGAACAACTATCAGAAAATGAAGTACAGGAAGAGTTAAGTAAATTATACAAAGGAAAAGCAAATGATCCTGACGAATTTTCATGTTGGGTGCTACATGAATGTGCAAAACAGTTTAGACCATTATATATGAAAATTCGTCAGGATCATTTGCTTTTCCTTTGTATAATTTACTTAACTCTAAGTAGACTAATATATATAATATTCAAGGAACCCTTAGGTCAAGGAAAACTACCTGATATTTGAAAAGTTTCATTAAGTTTCACGCCTCATGATTTTACCTGCCTGCGCCAGCCACCAGGCCGCCCGCGCGACGCAAATTGCACGTATTCTTGCCTTATTTTCGCCGCTCATATCTCTAAATATTGCCCTGATACTCAAATCATCTTATTCACCGATGTTTGTTCTAGCTGATAAGCCAAAAGAAAAACCAGAAAAATACAAATAAAAGTACATTAGGCAGCCCTTAATAAACATTCCGGAACGTTGATCTGACTTCCCAACATCGTCGTTCGCAAATTTTCCATCGTACCGAAAAATATCATTATAAGTTTTGATAGAGAATTTCATTGGCTTTCTAATGAGGTGTGTCTGGTTGTGATGCAATTTGTAGTTTTCGAGAAAATAGCCAAAAACTAAAATCCATTTTTGTAAAAAAACTGATTTTTGTTCAGGGAGGTATACTGCAGAAGTTTTCTCGCACACCTTATGTTTTTATTACAGAATCTTATGTAGAATTTCATAAGCTTTCTCCTGATAACTTTTTGTTTTGATACGCCTCATAGTTTCCGAGTAAATCGCAAAACACTACAGGGTACTCGCGGCCGCGGTGCACTTTCGTCATGCGCCCACAATAACCGCCTACGTAACCACAACTTTTCATTAGAGAAATTACATAGTTATGTCCTGTACATACGTAGAATTCACTGATCTTTGTCATGGTTCTTACAGGAAATCGATACGTTCAATAATTTTGGAGTAAATGGACGACAAAGATAGAATACTCTTCCTCGCCCGCAAGCTAGATAAAAACGCTCAATTTCCCTGCCTCACGAATACTTGCATATTTTCGCTCGTTAGGTTTTTTTTTTTTTTTTTACTTCAAATTATACACGTGAAATATCATAAGCTTTTTGATAGTGCTCTCAGAAACTCAACATGACCACTAATCTTTTTGCTAGGTACTGATACTGAAGCTGAACTTTCTTCCATCTCATATGTGTATATGTAAAAAACGATACTTATCTGTGAAAAAAATATAGAAATGAGGAAACAGGTCAATATACAAATCAACAAAATATGGATAACTCACTTGCTCCAGAGGTGTTGAGCTGCTGACAGGAACTTGTAGGAATTGAAGATGAGTGTGTGTGTGTGTGTGTGTGTGTGTGTGTGTGTGTGTGTGGCGTATTCTCTGTTCCTTGCACCACGTTTGCCTAACACATGCGATGCACACAATAGATTTCTCCACGAACATTCGCTGCACGACATACGTATATAATGTCATTTATGTGTCGCTGTGTGGCGTATTTTCTTGTCTCTGATCAGTACGTAACTTTCCGCTGTCAGTCAATGCACGCAATATTTCTCGGTGAACACTCGCTGCACTATTTTATACGTATATTTCACACTGAACCATATGCAATATAAAACACTATCACATGATTCCATCCCAGCCTCCTCTGTTATTCCTTACTGTATAACGAGAGCCCCTGCTCCCTTAGCAACTGATGCATGTGTCCATGTATCTCTAGGGCATAACATAATGCCTGCTATGGTAGGTCAGTTATTTCACTAATCCAGGCACTATATGTTTCACAGATATAAGTAATGGCTTCACTATAAGGGTAAAATACATCATATACGGGCAGGGTGAGTGGAAACCCGCTATAACAAACCAGACTCCTGCCTCTAGGCCTAACGGCTGATAACGGGCCCCAATGCTTTACAAACAATATATCTATGTTCAATAGACACAATCACTTCACAGTATAGTCAAAAACACTGTACAATCACAATATTTCAATAATGGCTTCAGCCTCGGGTGGGAGGGGGAAAAGGCTGATTTAAAGGGACAACACAACACAGCACGAACCTACTGTCTGGCTGCTAGTGGAGCACTGAGATTCTGTCACTACGTACAGGCACATATGAGCCATTGCAGTGTTGCCAAGGTCTTACCTCGGGAGAGACACGTGGCTGCTAGAATGCTACAAAATTTGACGCAAATCGACCGAAAACATTTTATTTATTTATTTTTTTTCTTTTTTTTTTTTTGCGTTTTCACGTGATTTGAGGTCCTGTGCTTTGGCACACCACACCACATGAAACGCAAATTGTGGTCCCGTGCGCAAAAGGGCTAGAAAAGCTAATAAGAGAAGTTTGGGTAAACCATCTAGAAGAACACAGTGTAAGAGAAAGGCAGTTCAGTTTTAGAAAGGGAAAATCATGTGTTACTAATCTATTAAGCTACTATGCAGAAACATTACAGAAAAGAGAAGGATGGATGGACAGTATCAATCGAGATTTCAATAAAGCATTTGACAGAGTACCGCACAAAAGACTTATGGAAACTGTATCATCAAAGAAGTATCCAAGGTAACCTGTTAGAAGCAAGATTTTCTCACAAAAAGGGAAATGAGAACAATACTAAAGGGTAATTAGGCTACTCGTCATGGAGGAAGGAGACGAATGGAGTTCCACAGGGCTGAGTGCTGACACCAGTTATGTGTTTACTGTATATAAATGAGATAGATTGTAACATTGGAAATTAATGATATCTAAATACCTTTGCTGATGATGCAAAAATACAAAGGAGAATTACTAACATAGACTCTTGTAGAGAGCTACAAGAAGAATTCAATATACTTCATGAATGGAGCAATAAATGGCAAATGGAATTCAGTGTGGACAAGCATCATGTAAGTATGTTTGGTAAAAGTGGAAAAAGACCAGATTGGGATTATAAGTTAGGAAGTTCAACCTTACACATAGCAGAAAGAGCGAAAGACCTAGGAGTGATAATCATTAACAGACTATCCCCGACTGACCACATCAGTGAGAAGGTACGGAGCATGTATACACTGCTTGCTAATATGGGAATAGCATTCACATACATAAATGAACACATGCTGAGAAAGATAATAACATCATTCATCAGACCAACCCTGGAGTATGCATCAGTAGTCAGGAATCCTCATCTTAACAAATAGATAAGATTTAAAAAGTACAAAAGGCCACTAGTAGATGAGACCCAAGCTTAAGGGATCTAAGCTATGAAGAAAGACTAGGAAAACTGAGTCTAGCAATATTACAGGAGAGAAGGAAAAGAGGAGACATGATAATTTTATATAAATGCATCTCAGGGAAAGAGAAAATAGACATAAATGAGTATATAACCTATGGGGAAGCATCAGCAAGAGGACACTGCAAAAACTACATAAAAAGAGATGTGATAAAGACAAGGAATGAAACAGTGTGAGCCAAAACAATCAATAAATCTAAGGATACGTATGATAAAAGTGATTTAATACACGGGACAGTACGAGCTTGACTCATTTCTGTTAAGACACGGTTAGATCAGAACAATTAGGTAAGAACACACACACAGAACAATAAAAGCAGCGTGTGGGAAAGCATGCGGATATCGTGGACACCTTAGACTAAATGGCCTCAACACTGGCTCCACACCTGGCCAGCCTTCCACATGCCAGCACCTGCTCCTCCACTCAGGCAAAATTCGGGCTACCGGGGTACGAAAACTGTCCTTTGACTTTCCTACTTTTTTCCTCTTTACCATATCTATATTGTTCGTATTTGTTTCTGATATTTTCATGGTATTAGTATTTATCTTTTATTAATTTGTTGACTTGCGTTCTCCGCCATTCCCTTTAGTTTTCATGTGTTTATGTCCATTAATCCTGTCCTGGCACTCTTTACATTTTAACGTCATATTTTTGCCCTCCTCTCTCTCTCTCTCTCTCTCTCTCTCTCGTCTGCTTCAGTGACAGAATATTTTTGTCCTTTTTGTATAGTATATATATATATATTTGGAAGGAAAATTATATAAAAAATTGCATAAGGAATTTTTGTTTGTAGGTTCTAGAAATAAGAAGACTGGTGGAAGGACTGAATGTGATATCGTGTTTGCTCTGTCAGTATTAAAATATCATAGGCATCGCTACGGTGTTGCAACCCTCCAGCTACCCAAACACATATCCCCCACCTCCCTGCACACCTAACCAAGAGCATAACGCCCTCCCCCCCCAATCTTTTATTTTAATGGCGGGCGTAAGAAGAATGCACTGAGAACACATAATGNGTTAGTATTTGTTTCTGATATTTTCATGGTATTAGTATTTATCTTTTATTAATTTGTTGACTTGCGTTCTCCGCCATTCCCTTTAGTTTTCATGTGTTTATGTCCATTAATCCTGTCCTGGCACTCTTTACATTTTAACGTCATAGTTTTGCCCTCCTCCCGTCCTCTCTCTCTCTTTCTCTCTCTCTCTCTCTCTCTCTCTCTCTCTCTCTCTCGTCTGCTTCAGTGACAGAATATTTTTGTCCTTTTTGTATAATATATATATATATATTTGGAAGGAAAATTATATAAAAAATTGCATAAGGAATTTTTGTTTGTAGGTTCTAGAAATAAGAAGACTGGTGGAAGGACTGAATGTGATATCGTGTTTGCTCTGTCAGTATTAAAATATCATAGGCATCGCTACGGTGTTGCAACCCTCCAGCTACCCAAACACATATCCCCCACCTCCCTGCACACCTAACCAAGAGCATAACGCCCTCCCCCCCCAATCTTTTATTTTAATGGCGGGCGTAAGAAGAATGCACTGAGAACACATAATGGGACCTTCAGCTTCCTTGTGCTGGTCGCACTGAAATATATGGAAAAATTATTGTTTGTATTTTTTCATTAAAAAAAAATAATAATAATTCAGACACAGCATTCTACCTATCAAAAGGCACCAGTTCACTATAAGACACATAACTATGTGATATTTCATGATTCTATAGTGAATACTTTCTGAGTTCTGGCCCTGAAACGAAATCTCTCTGCCCGGCCAGCCGCCCAACTTTCCAGCTTTACGGACGGACACCTATTGATCCCTCTGATAACAACACCCTCCTCTGACTTTGTCAGGTAGAGGGTAAAATGAATTGTATTCGACTGGTGAGTATGTGAGAATGAGGGGGTTGGAATGGAATAAAACAGAATTATCTCTCTGCCTGTCTCCCTCCCCTCTTCGACTCTCAGTTTGTAAGAACCCTGTAAGCTTTAAGCCCTTCATAACAGTAGACTTGAGTATGGCTGTCGTCACGAGCTTTTATACAGGTCAGGAGAGATCTGTTTGACTAATAGTGTCTCTGACCTCCATTCTGGTCACGCAGTTCCTCCCTCTTACTAACTCAGTGCCTCCTTCACTTCCCCTACACCACACGCCCTTGATGACTTCCGCCCAGCTGAAGTGCTGTGCAAACTGAACACAGAGAAACCTCTGAGGCTTGATGGTGTATGTGTGTAGATGAGTGGGTGGTTGATGTGTGTGTGTGTGTGTGTGTGTGTGTGTG
>JAGKTI010023554.1:0-14755 GCA_018397915.1 Birgus latro
TGGTGGTGGTGGTGGTGGTGGAAATGATAATGATGATGATGAAGATGGTTCCTATATCATCCCATCTCTTTGGATGGGAAGATGATAATGATGATGATGATTATTATGATTATAATGATCATAATAATGATGATGCTAACTATTCTACGGCAAATGTTAACTGTGGAACAACAATGGTAATACCAGAACTAAGATCTGTTGGGTCATCCACGTGTGCCTGTGCAGCCTGGAAATGTGATGATAGCGTGTGTGTCAGCTGGGACAGTTCTGTCAACACTTGCCTCAGCAAGGAGTTGGTCTGCTGATGTGCCTGTTGTTGCTGATTAACGTCATCCAGTCTGGCCTCCAAATGCTCCAATCGGCGAGAGATTGCCAGGTTCTCCTCCACTCGTTCCAGACGCTCACATACCTCTCGCAGCTCGTTTGGCCCCACAGCACTGCCCCCGGACACCCTGGCCCTGTGGCTGCCCACTGAAGTGTAGTTGCCTACTTCCATGGCATCATCGTCACCAATGCCGTCAGGCATGTGCTCGTCAGGATCCTCAACTTCCTGCTTGAATACCCTTTGGGTTTTCTTTGGCCTCCCACGACCTCCTTTCATTCGACGCTTTCGAGGAATGTGGGGCACAGAGCCTGTAAGGCAAAAATAAAACAGCTCTGTGGTAGCATGAATATAACACAAAACACAAAAACAAAACAGTTTTGTGTCAACAAGAATATAATAAAATAACCAGTAGAGGGGCAGCCTGCAGTCCTAATGGACCCAGGATAGAATTTAGGCTGGGACAGGGAACAGTTTAAAGATTTAAATTTCATAAAAGGCAGACTTTACTGATCTACCAGAAGACTCACCGACATGTCATAAAAATACCCCCACTTATACCAGTTCATCAGTCCTGTACGAGACAGCCCTAGCATGTATTCAATATGGACGGTGGGTGTTAGCGCCAAAGTGGTGACATGTGAAGGTGCGCAGGACTACTGGGCCTTGGGATAGGCCCTGAAGCCTTTGCCCTGAGTCGGACACATAAAAATAAAATAAAATACAATAAAAGTGATAAAGGAAGAAGGAAGACATGAAAAAATGTAGTGGTGGAAAGGAGGAAAAATAAATGATGTTCTTAGGCTGAAGGAGTCAAGCTCACAGAAAACTTGCTTGAATATTAACTGGTTTTTCTTACACCTACCACAACTTCCTTCCATGCAACAATCTGCACCATGGGAAAAATTGTGTTGGTGCAGGTCAATCCATTAGCAGTGAGGTGTAAACACAAAGGGGTGAACCTAGACCAACAATGGTACACTGCTGTTCTTAACATTTTTTATATGTTCCAGAGAAAGTACAGACACAACATATATTCACACAAAACTTCAGTTAACTCTAACCAATGTTTAGCTCACGGGAAGAAACATCACCAGAGTAAGGTTTTTAGGCAACAAAATTTGCCGCGACTTTTACTTTTCCCACTTTTTACACGCTTTACTCAGAATTCTCCCACCCTGTCAAAACCTACTGCATTAACTTCATACTCACACAAAACAAAAATAACTGCTTGCTCTTGACATTAGATACCCCAAATCCCAAAACAAATAATTTATGAAGGTTTATTCACAATTAAAATGGCCTGGCTCAGTCCGTCCCAGTGTTCCATGTGGTCCAATTTGTCCCATGTGGCACAGCTCAATACAGCTGAACAGCTACAATTTCTCTCTGCTGAAGATTATCTTCCCCTGTCAATGTGCATAGCGTGGCTAAATGCAACAACCAAAATTAAAGGGTTAATAAGCACATGATAGAAGAAAAGGTGGAGGAAAGAGCAAAATACAGAATAACATCACAGTAGTACATCAGCAAGAAAAAAGAAAAAAAAAATGATGGGGAGAAAAGTCCTAGCTAAAAGCAGGATGCACCTTTTATAAATGATACATGATACACACACACACATCACTGTACCTGAGTCTGGTATGCCAATATTAACAAGGCGTCTGACTCTCGTATAATATGGCCACAGTGGTACAGAAGCAGTGGCCTGAGCCTGGGCCTGGTGGGTTTGGTATGTGGTCACCAGGGAGCACCACTGACGACGGCACTGCTCAGGGTCCGGCTGGTGACCCTCTAACTTCATCTGCTCTGATACTGCCTGCAAAAATATATCAACATCTTCATCACAATCATCATCCAATCTTGTACCGTCCAATCATAAGCATACGGGCTACATTATTCAACACATTTATCCATCCATCATTCAATCCTAGGCTGCCCCATGAGAAGCGTGGGAGCCCAGGGCTAGGCAAGTTGGTCCTGACATTTAAGATGAAAGTGGCCAGCCTCACTCATCCCTGAGTGGCATTACATGAGCAATAAACCCCAACCACCCTTGGATATAAACCTACACAGGCTCAATCCAACTGGAGCACCTTAATTACCCACTAAACCACCAGGCACCATAATTTGGTTATATGGTTACCAACTTACCACCCAGCATAGTTAATTGTTTTCCTGTGCAGATTCACCCACAGGCAGAAGAAGAGGAAAGAAAGAAGGAATGAAGGACATAAGAGGAAGGGAGGAAGGAAGAGAGAAAAGGGCAGCCACTCGAGAGCAGCACTACACTGAGTGAGGGGATGGTGTGCACCCCCACCTACCACCTTTCAGTATAAGGCAACAAGAGTCAACTGCTTGCCTCTGAACATTATAAGAACACCTCCCCCTCCCTGGATGTATATTCTTACGGCTAACATCCAGTTGGCGCACCTTATCTCACGAGACCACCAACTGTTGTATCACAACCCTAAGATGAATACAGATGACTGGAGAAAGCAGGAATAAAACACGCAACAATCCTATACCTGAACAGGTTAATTTTCACATACCATTCAAGCCTTAAAAAACCTGACTCCATCTAGAAAAAAGTAAATAAATAAAAATAATAATAATATCAATACTCATCATCATCATCATCTGGACCTCCTTTCCCACCCTAGGGCAGGGAGAGAAGTAGTAACATCCAGACAGCCGAAGTTAGCCCAATCCAATGGGCCACACTTCCATTCACTCATCACTCAAGTCCCCGGAATCCTGGCCCTATCTGATATGCCAAAAACATTCACCATATTCTGTAGCTTCACATAAACGTATTCGATAGAGTCAATCTGGACGCTGTCACGTCCAGAAGGGATGCCAAATCCCTAATCATGAACTTCTCACAACATTCATCCAGCCAACTCAATCTCTTGTCAGTCCCCTAGCCTCACCGACTTCCATACCTCTCTTCCTCACACACTCATTCACAATATCCCTCCACCTACCTTACCTCCTCCCTCCTTCAAATTTGCTCAGATATGCCCTTTTTGCCACTCTATTGTTATCCATTCTCTCCACATGACCACACCATCTCAGTACACTCTCTTCGATTTCACATTTTATTTTCATATTTTACTTCTGTACAGTTACACGTTTGCTACTTCCAGACAACTGTTATAATCCATTACAAAAACACCACCACCGTCCTACCACACCACCACAGCAAGGGAAATTGAGTGCTTTTGGGATATTGGGACATGAAATGGATGATGATGATGATAAGACAGAGTGCTTTGGGGAAACTAGGTCATGAAATGGATGATGATGGTGCTTTTGGGAAACTGGGTCATGAAATAGATGATGATGATGATGATGACTCACCTCCCATATGGTTCCATCATCCTGTTCTGCATCCTTGCCAGTGAACCAGTCTCGGAAAACTACCAGTACATCCAACAACAACTCAATTGATTTTTCTGTCCATTCCATCACACCTGTAAACAATTCAGAGTTAGTGCCGACCGGGACAAATCGAATAGCGTGAACCACCAGGGTGGACCAGACCAGATAATTTTAAATGTGAATAACACCTACCTTTTTTTTTTTTCCTCCAGGATGTTGGTTATCTGTCTTCGAGAGCAACCACATATGTGTAACATATGCAAGTATGAAGTCAGTGCAATTAATTTTGACAACATGAGAGAATCCTTAGTAAAATGTGTAAAATCTGGGAAAAATAAAGATGGCCGGGAACTTTGCTTCTGAAAAATTTAGTCCTTCCCATGAACTAAATACAGGTACAGTCACGACTCGGTATGTTATGGGTTTGTCAAGTGAAAACCTATTGTATACTGAAAACCTATTGTGTACTGATTTATCATATACAGTATCAGTATTGATTGAACATGGGCTCATTGCAGTATATTGAGGGTCAAGGGCCACATAACCTTAAAAAACTTCCCTTTTAGGCTTGCCCTTGGTGCCCTCAGTAGCACCACACTCTCCATTAGCTGTAGCATCCTTGCCAGACATGATTTTCAAGTCACAAGTTTCAGCACAGTATTTCATAAACAAAAGTAACCATTCCACTTAATATTGCACACTGCACTATTCACTGTGCACTTGCACTGCTATCTGCTGATAGCAATGGTCTTTCAACGGCCTTGCACACATGAGACAGAATGAAAGGGAGATGATCACAGCACATGTAAACACTGGGTGGCCATCTTGGCTCACACTCCTGACTGTTGGCTACCACTTGCAGCACCATGTATGCACAGAATTGTCATAAGAGTATACAACAACTATTGTATAAGCAAATTCTGCAACCATTAAGACGAAACTGGGCATTGTTCTACTGACTTACTGCATACCGAACTGTTGTACGTCGGGTCATGACTAGCTGTAATGGTAAGAGATAACTGAAATTTTGTAAGAATATCTATCCTGTCTATACTGTACTTTCTATAGGGAGAAAAAAAAGTACAGCAGCGTGTGTGTCATGTTACATGCCCATTATTGGACATGTTTCACAGCGGTGTGTTTAAATTTCACTGGCTGGCAGACCTTCGCTAACACAATATTTCGTCATCATCACAATCATCATCCAATCTTGTACCATCCCATCAGAAGCACAGGGGCTACATTATTCAGTTCAGACATTTATCCATCCATCCATCCAACATCCACTCACTCGATGTAGTGCTGCTTTGGGTGGCTGCCCCTTCCTCTCTTCCATCCTTCGCCTTCTGTCTTTCTTTCCTTCATTCTTTCCTCTTCCTTCTGCATACAGGTGACTTTACATTCCCTCTTCTGTCTTTCTTTCCTTCATTCTTTCCTCTTCCTTCTGCCTATGGGTGACTCTACACTGAGTCACAAGCCAAATGGTTTCCTGTACACTAGGAAACCATTTACTATGCTGGGTGGTAACCATATAACCAAATTATGGCACCTGGCGGTTTAGAGGGTAATTAAGGTGCTCCAATCGGATTGAGCCTGTGCATGTTTAAATCTAAAGGGTGGTTGGGGTTTATTGCTCACATAATGCCACTCTGGGATGAGTGAGGCTGGTCACTCTCATCTTAAATGTCAGGACCAACTTCCCTAGCTCCGGGTTCCTACACTCCTCTGTGGGGCAACACAGGATTGGATGATGGATGGTTGGATGGCGTTCATTTTCTTATCTGTAATTTACAATACTGCATGTGTGTATGTGTGTGCATATCTAATCACACGCATGTGCTCACGTATGTCTGCCAGCAGGTAGGCATGTTCATGTATATGAGTTTATAACCTTCAAGGTATTCATGAGAACTAAGAATGCCATGCTGAAATTTCATGAAGTGAAGTAACTTCAGAAGGTAGCAATGAAATCTACACTAAGTTACTTTCATGTTTTATTTTACATGTCAGATTATCTCATAATATCAAATCTTTCTGGCTTCCTGGGCCCAACCACATCCCACCTTTGAGTGGGAAAGGAGGTCTGGATGATGATAATGATGATTACCTCAAGTGGGGAGGTGGCAGGTGAGCTGGCAGAGAAGTCTGCTGTCCCAATGGACATGAGTTTGAATCCCAGCTAGGGCTACCAAGTCCTAACATTTAAGGCAAGGGTAATCAGCCATGCTTGCCCCTAGCAGCATTATGTGAGCAATACACCTCAACCATCTCGCAGCTTTAAACCATAATGGGTCTCATCTAGTTGGAGTACCTTGACTCGACCTTGTGTCATTTTGTTATACTGTTACCACTCAATGAAAAGAATTGTTTCCTGGGAGCTTTATTCAGGATAACACCAAATTTTTTAACTGTCAAAAACCCTGGCTGCAAAGTCTTCAAAAACAGTCTCAAGTAATATTTTCCCTGTTACTGGTACATTTGGGAATTATATTTGGCTTAACCCCACGTTATTTTATGTGGTTGAACAAAATCCCAGCAGTCAAGTGTTGAAGTTGTTTGTGCTATGGCTGGTGCACTTGGGTACTATATCCAGGCTAAAACCTGAAGATTATGTTTAAATGAAAGAAATCATGGAAGTAAAAGGTTTTATCTCATGAAAACCCTTCTCTGCTCTAAGTACACCTAAGCCATTATTCTTGTATGGATGGAAAGCTTACTACCACCTCTTCCTTACTTATTTTTTCTGATTCTGCTCCATTACTATATTCTTGCATGTTACGCATGCAATATGCCAAAATTAAAACATACAAGAAAAGTGGATATTGAGTAGTATGGAAATAAATCGATATGAAGTGGTGCTAGGGAGCCTCCTTACCACACTACAATATGGACCCCAGACACTTTGTAGGTGAGGGCGCTCACCATCCACTCACTCGATGTAGTGCTGCTCTCGGGTGCCTGCCCTTTCCTCTCCTCCATCCTTCTTTTCTTCCATCCTCTTGTCTTTCTTTCCTTCATTCTTTCCTCGTTCTTCTGCCTCCGGGTGACTTTACACTCCCTCTTCTGCCTTTCTTTCCTTTTCCTTCTGCCTGTGGGTGACTCTACACTGAGTGACAAACCAAATGGTTTCCTGTACTCCAGGAAACCATTTACTACGCTGAGTGGTAACCATATAACCATATTTTGGCACCTGGTGGTTTAGTGGGTAATTATGGTGCTCCAATTGGATTGAGCCGGTGAAGGTTTATATCCATGGGATGGTTGGGGTTTATAGCTCATGTAATGCAACTCAGGAATGACAGAGGCTGGGCACTCTCATCTTAAATATCAGGACCAACTTGCCCAGCCCCAAGCTCCTACACTTCTTATGGGGCAACGTAGGATTGGATGAATGAATGAATGAATGAAACCAGACAACTATGTTCAGACAGAGGAAATGCAGGTTGTGAAATAATTAAAGCTCTCTTATTATTTTCTGTTACATAAGGCTATGGTTTGAGACCAAGACATGACCAAAGATGTTTCTGCCATGTTAAATGCTATCAAGGATGTAGGTTGGTCTTTTACCCCATGTTCTGAGCTAATATTTTCGTAGGTTAAGGAAGCTTCCTAACACCTCTTCTTTGATGACCTGTTTTTGGGTATGGCTGGTTAATATCCCTTTGAATATTATTTATGCAGAGTATGGCAATATTGAAGAATTTAAATAACACAGAAGAGGACAGTAGGGTTTTATGTAAGCCTTGGTCATCTCGTGGTGGCTTTCCATGCTGCTTGATCTCTGGCAGTCTCCCTATTCAGTCCCTTATCTCTGAGGTCACAATCTATGACCTTGTCCCAGGTCTTTTTCAGTTTGCCCCCTACCCCCAACATTCACATTTCTCACTTTCTGCACTCAACTGTCATCTCCCATACTCTCCACATGCCCAAACCATCTAAATCTACCCCTCCTCATCAAACATCAATACACTCCAGTCCCAACCTTCCTCTTAACTCTTCCATCATAAACCTAGCCCCCCCCTTCCTCCTCCAAGCCTCACATTCAAGGACACACTGCATATCCACCTAATCATTGTCATTTCCGAATAATTGAACCTGCGAATATCCTCTTCCTCTACTGCCCAGCAGGGTGTAATAAACAAAATTAATCATTTAGGAATGGTGTTAGGGAACTTCCTCAATTGACGTGAATGCTGACCCTGGACTACAGTGGATTACCTCTACACTTCCAAAGGGGCAATGGATATCGTTTTATTTCGTTTTTGAAGGCTGCAACATGCTTGCATGCGTCGGCCTTTTTGGATTGGAGCATGTAGCATTTTATGACCGGATGCCCTTCCTGATGTCTACCAATGACCCTTGGGTGGATTCGATCCTCCGACCCTACAGCCAGAGCGGAGTGCTCCAACCCACTGAGCAACGGCTGCTACAATGGATATATATATATATATATATATATATATATATATAGTAAACTCTTCATGTCAAACTATATATATATATATATATATAGTAAACTCTTCATGTCAAACTATATGGGGCTCTACCCTGGTTCGAATTACCGAATTTTCTGTCTTACTGAACTTTCACCCCCCCCAAAAAATAACTAAGACAGTACCTGTTACTTGTCCCTTCAATACTAAATTAAAGAAGCATATATAAATAAATAAGTTATGACAAAAAAACAATTTAGTGCATTTAACATACCTTTAATTGGTAAAAAATCATTCACAGAGGCAGTACAGACCCATCGGTAGCATGTGTTAGAGATGGATTTTCACCCCCTCCAAATTGCAAAAACAATACCTATTACTTGTCTTTTCAACACTAAAGTAAAGGAGCATATACAGTGTATAAATGAATAAAGAAAGACAAAAAAGAAACAATTCAGTGCACCTAATTTACGTTTCGTTAGAGGCAGTACAGATCCGTTGGCACCTTGTGTTGGACATTGAGGTGGTGGAGGTGGCTGAGTTCACAAAACGTAACATTCTAAACAGTACCCAGTATTTATTTCACTGAACATTAAGAACTAAACTTAAATGTACACCCCACCCTCGGCTATCATGCCTAATTGGTGCCGCCATGGCTGCGCTATAGCCGAAAACGTGATAGCCGAATTGAAGAACATATGGTAATAATTCTAACTGGTGCCATGACCTCAATATTTACCCCTAAGACACCCTTTTTGTACCACATAATAACATATAATGGTCTAAAAATGAGCATGCAAATTAGAAATTTACTGTACTATCTATCTATCTATTTTGGAACGATGGTGGGAAGAAGTGGAGAGGTGGTGGAGATGTTAGGAAGGAGGGCAGTTGACTTGTGCTGCGTACAGGAGGTGCAGTATAAGGGAACGGGATGCAGAATGTTTAGTGGGAGTAAGGAGAGGTACAAGTTCTGGTGGTCAAGGGAGAAGGAAAGGAACCGGAGGTGTGGGGGTGTTGGTGAGGGAGGAGTTAGTCAAGGATGTGATAGAAGTGGAGAGAATGTCTCCAAGGTTGATGAAGGTTAAGATTGTAGTGGCGGGAAGGTCTGGCATATTTTTTCTGCATATGCGCCACAGATTGGTAGACCTGATAACGAAAAAGAGGCATTCTGGGGAAAACTTGATGATGTAGCACGGGTACCCGACCCTAAGGTAATGATCGTTACTGGAGACTTGAATGGACACATTGGTACTGATCGGAGAGGATATGAGGAAGTTATGGGAGTCTTCAGCTTTGGAGAGAGAAATAGAGAGGGAGAGAGGATACTGGAGTTCTGCCAGGCTAAGGATTTGAAAATTATAAACACAACGTTCAAAAAGGAAAGAGAGAAGTTGATAACTTATAAAAGTGGAGGTGTAGAAACTCAAATTGATTTTATGCTGATGAGAAAGGAGCAAGATATTAAAGTGAAAGACTGCAAAGTTATACCAGGTGAAGCATGTCTACCACATCATAGACTATTAGCTATGGATTTGAGAGTGGAAAATATGAAAGGAAGAAAGAAGAGGAAGGGTGTTAAAAGAGTAAAGGAGTGGAAGTTGAAGGATGAGGAGATAAGACTACAATTTGAAGAGAGTTTTAAGAGAAGAAATGAGAGACAGAGAGGCGAGGGAAGTCTGTGGAGAAACAACAGGTCACAGGAGAAAAGAAAGAGAGACATGGTGGTGGTATGAGGAGGTGAAGCAGGCGATAAGTGAGAAGAAAAGAGCATTTAAAGTATGGCAGAGAACTAGAAGGGAAGAAGACAGAAGAGAATATAATGAAAAGAAAAGACAGGCAAAGAGAGAAGTGGCCAGAGCAAAAAGGGTGGCACGGGAAAGTTGGAGTAGAGATCTGAAGAGTGCACAAGGACAGACAAAAATGTTTAAAACTGCCAGACAGATGAGGAAGGAGAAGAAAGATGTGGTGGGAGCTAAATTTGTGAAGGATGAAAATGGGGAAATAAAAACTGATGAGGCAGAAATATTGGAAAGGTGGAAGAGGTACTTTGAGGAACTGTAAAATGAAGAAAATAATTTTGAGATAGAAGAGATGGGAAAAGTTGATAACAGAAGCTGAAGTGGAGATGGTCTTAAAGGAAATGAAGTCAGGGAAAGCTCCAGGCCCAACAGGTATAACAGATGATCTGATAACAAAGGCTGGATGTACTGGTGTAAAAGAATTAACAAGGATTTTTAATAACATCTTAGAAGGAGGACAGCCACCTGAGGACTGGAGAGATAGCTGGACAACGCAAATTTATAAAGGCAAAGGAGATGCCCTTCTGTGTGGAAAGTACCGAGGAGTCAGACTGTTGGAGCATGGAGTGAAGATATTTGAAAAGGTGCTGGAAGGAAGGCTGAAGCAGATTGTGAAGATAGATAACCGACAGTTTGGATTTTGCGCAGGTAAATCCACAATAGATGCAATATTCATCACGAGATAGTTGCAGGAAAAGTTTCAACAGAGGAGGAAATGCTTGTACCATGTGTTTGTGGACTTGGAAAAAGCTTTTGATAGAGAGTTACAGAGTGGGCCTTGAGAAGACAGAATGTGCCTGAGAGACTCACTGCAGCTGTCATGTCTCTCTATACTGATACAAGATCAAAAGTCAAGACAATGGCAGGAACATCAGGAAATTTTGGAATAGGAGTTGGGATGCATCAAGGGTCAGCACTCAGTCCATTGCTGTTTAACATAGTAATGGAGGAGGCAACACGGGAATGTAGGGGGGAAGGCCCATGGGAATTGCTGTATGCTGATGACCTAGTGCTAACAGCGGAGACTAAGGAAGAAGTGGTGGAAATGCTTAAAAGATGGAAAAATGGAATGGAGATGAGGGGAATGAAAATAAATATGGATAAGACAAAGGTAATGGTGACAGGCAAGAAACCAGTAGAAAGAATTCGGTCAGGAAAATGGCCATGTGGATGCTGTGGCGGAGGAGTAGGAGTGAACTTAGTGTTGTGCACGGAGTGTAATAAGTGGTGCCATAGAAGGTATTCAGGACTGCAGAATCTGAGAAGAGTGCAAAAATTCCGCTGCCCAGCCTGCATAAGAAGAGAGGCAGAGGGAGATGAAGCAGAGGATGCACTAGAGGTGAATGGGGGCACACTACAGGAAGTGCAGCAGTTCTACTATCTAGGAGATATATTGGACTGCGAAGCAGGGGTGGAGAGATCAGTCAGAACAAGAGTGGCGTTAGCATGGTTAAAGGTGAAGAAAATAGCTAGCCTACTGGTCAACAAACACATACCACTGAGATACAGAAGTAAAATATATGAGGCCTGCATTAGACCAGTACTGATATATGGTGCTGAAACATGGGCTTTGACAGATAGACTGATGAATGTTCTGAGAAGTACTGAACGTAGAATGTTAAGATACATGGCGGGAATGAGATGGGAAGAGAGTTTTGAGTGAGGAGGTAGCCAGAAGATGCGGGGTGAAGGATCTCGATATCATCTTGAGGCAGAAGCAGCTTAGATGGTCTGGTCACGTGAGGAGGAGTGAGGAAGGGAGCTGTGTGAGAATAGCAGAGGAACTGGAAGTGGTGGGACGTCGACCGCCAGGAAGACCTAAGAAGACCTGGAAAAGTGTTGTAACGCATGATATGGAAAGACTGGGTATTGGAGAAGATTTAATCCAGGATAGGAAGCAGTGGAGAAAAGCCATCGCACATCCAACCCCAGCTTGAATATGGGAAGAGGACGAAAAATGAAGATGATGAGGATGATGATGATCTATCTATCTATCTACTGCCAGATGCCATAATCCCATAAGGGGTGGCCATTTGACTTTCAGTTATTTGTTTTACGGGGAGGGTTAATAAAAACAAAACATACTATCCCTACTGATGGCGGTCCAGCATCACACATATTTCGCCAGGAATAAGTTTCGGTGCCCATTAAAAAAAAAATTCAGTGTGAAACTATTTTTGAAAGCCACTAGTCATCAACAATAAATGAAAAAAAAAAGCTACAAAGAAGTCATTAGCGAGAACTGATGGTTTCAAGACAATTCACCATCAAGTCAAATTTGCGGTCACAACAATAACAAGACAATTCGCTGTTATTAATAAAGACAGCTATTGGTGTTCTATCTCTCTACCTATTGCCAGACACCATAATCCTGTAAGGGGTGGCCATTTGACTTTGAGTTATTTGTTTTACAGGGAGGGTTAATATGGAACAGAACTTACTATCCCTTTTGATGGCGGTCTAGCATCACGCATATTTCGCCAGGAATAAGTTTTGGTGCCCATTAAAAAAAAATATTCAGTTTAAAACTATTTTTGAAAGCCATTAGTCATCAACAATAAAGGGAAAAAATAAAAGCTATAAAGAAGTCGTCAGCAAGGACTGATGGTTTTGGGACAATTCACCGTCAAGTCAAATTCGCCGTCACAACAATAACAAGACAATTCGCCATCATTAATGAAGACAGCTATGGGTGATCTATCTATCAATTGCCAGATGCCATAATCCTGTAAGGGGTGGCCATTTGACTTTGAGTTATCTGGCCATTGTAATATCACAAAAAAGGTTATTGTTCTCGCTATCGGTGTTTGTGGTCTGAGGACGAGCACTTGAATGGCTTGGCAGGCGGCGCGGGAGACTTGGTCGGGCGGCCAGTCGGTGCTCGGCTGGCGCTGACATCACGCGACCAATCACCCAGTGAATCTTTTGTTGGCTGGGTGGAGTGCCGGAACCTGGCCTTTTAAAAAAAATTTAACACTTCTGTTGCGTGATAGCAGTCATTTAGTGCACGATAAAGGTATCTGGGTAGTTTTTTATACAGGCGCGATAGTGATAAAACTCTATAGCGGAACCAGCGATAGCCGAGGGTTGGGTGTAATCACTATGATAGACTGCAATGTAACACTTGCAGTAATAATAGTACTGAACTTTTAATCGTCATCACTTAACGCTAAGTCACACGCACACATTTTATTTTATTTTTTTTTTTTTAGCTTCATTCCCTTATGACTAAAGGTGCCAGTATCACTTCTTTTACACTTTGAACCTTCCATGGCAAGGCAGAAGGCAAAAGGAGAGCATTTCTCAGCACTAGATGACAGTAAGAATGGCGCAACCACCGTCTCCAAGGCAAGCAGCAGACTGGCGCCACGTGTGCACCTGGTGCCATTTGTCCCCCTACCACCGCATTTCGGCCTACTTACAAACGTAATCTTGGCCTGAATTTGGCTAACCGAAGATTTCGTCTTCTAAAGGTTCGACTTATGAAGGGTTTACTGTATATATACAGTATATACAGTATGTATGTATATATATAAATATCTATCTACCTATCTGCTGCCAAACGCCTCAATTCCGCAAGGGGTCGCCACAAACAAATCGCCTCCATGTCGCTCTGTCCCCTGCCATTTCACTGCCCCGCTCACAGCTCAAACCCCCCTCTCTCATATACCTCTCCAGTCCATCCCTCCATCTCATCCTTAGCCTCCCCCTCCCTCTCCCCCCCTTCACCTCACTCACATACACTCTCCTCATCGTCTTTTCACTCTCCATCCTCTCCACATGCCCAAACCACCTTAACGTGTTTCTCCTAATGCTTCCTATCACATCCACATCCACACCACAATGCTCCTTCACTTCCTCATTTGTTAGTCTGTCTCTCCATGTGACTCCACATGCTCCTCTCAAATAACTCATTTCCACTGCTCTCACTCTTGACTTCTGTCCCTCCAACAGGGTCCAAGCTTCACTTCCATATGTTAGAGTTGGTATCACAGTACTGTTATGTAGCAACTTTTTCACTTCCATGCTCACTTCCGTTTCTTATCACTGCCTTCAATGAACCAGCAACCTTCCTTCCCTGCTGCGCCCTTTCAAGCACTTCACCCTCCAGACTTCCATCCTTACTCATCACACTACCCAAGTACTTAAATGCACTCACATTCTCCATATCCTCTTCACCCAATCTCACTGTACATTCACTGACTTCACCTCTCTCGAAGACCATCACTCTCCCAAACCCATCTACCAAGCCTTGCAGCTCCCCTTCGTCTTCACTCAACAACACAGTATCATCTGCAAACAACAGTACGGGAAGTTTCCAAACACTGCTCTCTCTCACTAGGGCTGCTCCAACATCCACTGCCCGACCTTGTATCTCTTTTATAACCCCATCCATATACAGATTAAACATATATACAGTAGGCGCGGAAAGTATTGACGCTAAAGGGCCGACGTCATTCTTTTTCGCGTTAAGTGAAGGATGGTCAATACTACCCTCCCCTGTGATGCGAAATGAGCTGACGCTTTTTCAACGGGAGCTGGCAACCCTGCTTGATAGGTTTGGCACCACAGGAGCAGGCTCAGTAATGTTTGGGCAGCCACAGGAGGAGGATTGTCTCTGTGTGTGATGCACCACGAGGGCATGTTTTGACTCAAATAACACAGTTATTTGGTTACCTACCACATTCTCATCATGCCTAAAGTAACCACAAGCAAGGACAAACATGTGGAAGTGATTACTTTATACAAAGCTGGCCACAAACTCCCATTTATTGCAAATCAGATGGTGTTAGACTGAGGACAGTGCAGAGACT
>JAGKTI010023556.1:0-14755 GCA_018397915.1 Birgus latro
TGTCTGTATTTCCTACTTCCTATGATCTCCAGTCTTTCAAACGCAGTGTGTCCAGGCATCTCGAATTGAACGGATCTTGAATTTGGCTCTCTTTTGTACTGTTTTTGCTTTTTCTTGGAAGGAACAGTATGCAGGCCCATGGCCTTTGGTTCCTTCTTCCTTGCATTAAAAAAAAAAGAAAAAAAAGTAGGATTGGATGATGCAGAGAAGTATAGATTTTGGGATGATTTAATACTTGTAGTAAGTGGTATGGGTGATGATGAGGTAGTGGTTCTGGGAGGGGATTTAAATGGTCATGTAGGTGAAGCAGCTCAAGGTTATGAAGGAGTCCATGGAGGATGTGCATATGGTGTGAGGAATGCGGAAGGGGAAAGAATACTCGAGTTTGGAGAGGCTATGGACATGATTGTGTGCATCACACATTTTAGGAAAAGAATGAGCCGGTTGATTATGTACGAGTCCGGGGGAGATAGTAGTCAGATAGATTATTTTCTGGTCAGGAGGGTTGATAGGAGATTAGTGAGGGATGTTAAAGTTACAGGAAGCAAGGAGTTTGTGCAGCAGCACAAACTGTTGATTTGTGACATGGTGCTTAAGGAACGAGTGATGAGAAGGAGGACATATGTACCTAGGAGGAAAATATGGAAGCTGGGAAACCAATCAGTACGGGATAAGGGATGCCTTTTATAGTGAGATGAGAGTGGTGGCTGAACAGGAAGCCGTAGATAGAGGCTTTAATGAACAGTATACTGTAGAGCCCTTAAGAACAACCTCTTGAGAGTTACCGATGCAATATGCGGTTGGACAAGAGGCCCACCAAGACATAAAGTAACTTGGTGGTGGGATGAGGGTGTAGAAGCTGCAGTTAAGGAGAAAGGAAGGCTTTTCTGGGAATGGAAGAAAGTTGGTAACAGGGAGGAGTACTTGGCTGCCAAGTGCAGGGCTAGAAGAGAGATATACAGGGTGAAGTCTGAGTCACAGAGACTTTTACATGATAATCTAAATCATGGAGAAAGGAAAAATATGATTTTTAGGGTGGCAAATCAGGTGAAGAGGGATAATCGGGTCATTGTAGGTGAGCAGTGTGTGAAGAATGATAAAGGAAGGGTAGTGGTGAACAGTGAGGATATTAAAGATGCATGGAGAGAGCATTATAGCCGGTTGTTGAATGAGGAGTTTGATTGGGTTAGAGAAGGTTTGGAGCCAGCTGATCAGTGTTTGACCCTTGGCCTTTGATTGACGCTGCTACTGTGAGTCAGGCAATAGACAGGATGTGGGTGGGGAAGGCGGCAGGTGTGTCTGGGTTGACTGCTGAAATGTTGAAGGCCTCAGGAGATACTGGGGTGAGGTTAGTCACTGACCTGATAAATATGATTATATATGAATGTGTTGTCCCAGATGATTGGCTGAAGAGTGTAATTGTAAATGTGTACAAAGGGAAGGGTGATGCCCTGGAAAGAGGAAATTACAGAGGTATAAAGCTCTTAGATCAGATAATGAAAGTAATGGAGAGAGTTCTAGAATGTATGATTAGAGAAAGAGTGAATATTGATGAGATGCAGTTTGGGTTTATCCCAGGCTGGGGGACCACTGATGCCATATTCATTGTTTGACAGCTTCAGGAAAAATGTATTGGAAAGAGAAGGGAATTGTATTTTGTTTTTGTTGATTTGGAAGAGGCCTTTGACAGAGTCCCTAGAGAGGTGGTGAAGTGGACAATGAGAAAGCTAGGGTTGGAAGATTGGCTGGTTAGGATGGTTATGGCCATGTACATGGGTGCTCGCACCCAGGTAAGAGTGAATGGAGCTTTGAGTGATGAGTTTTCCGTGAATGTAGGTGTGCATCAGGGGTCAGTTTTGTGTCCCTTGTTGTTTATCATGGTGCTTGAAGCCCTCTCACGTGACTTCAGAGATGGACTCCCATAGGAGATGTTGTATGCTGATGATTTGGTGTTGATTGCTGAGAATGAAAAGGAGGCGGAGGAAAGATTTAAGAAGTGGAGAGATGGTATGGGGTACAAGGGCTTAAGGTTAATTGCAGGTAAAACAAAAGTGATGATATCTAGGGGTGGTGGCGGTACAATCAGAGGAGAGGAAGAGTGGCCATGTGCAGTTTGCCACAAGGGTGTGGGAAGTAATTCCATCTTGTGTAGTGTTTGTGATAAATGGGTGCACAAGAGATGTAGTGGTATTAGAGGTAGACTGCGAGATGATGCTGATTTCATGTGTGCGGCGTGTCGGGGAGAGCACATGGAGATTGTTAGACATGAGAGGGTTGAACTTGCAGGTGAGTCTCTTGAGTGTGTGGAGGAGTTTTGTTATTTGGGAGACATGTTATGTGCCGGAGGTGTGGCTGGAGTTAGCTCGGTTGCTAGGTTGAGAAGTGGTTGGAAGAAGTTCAGGGAGCTGTTGCCTCTCCTGACATTGTGAGGACTCTCTTTACGTGCTAAGGGGTCTTTGTATGCAGCATGTGTTAGGAGTGTGATGCTGTTTGGTAGTGAGACCTGGGCAGTAAAGGAAGTGGATATTCTCAGGTTTAAACGTACAGAAATGACAATGGTTAGGTGGATGTGCAGTCCATCCCTGCGTGCAACGCCTGGGGGGACTGGGTCTACGATGAAAGAGTTGAGAGGTAGGATGAGACTGGAGTGTATTGGTGTTGTGATGAGAGGTAGGCTGACGTGGTTTGGACATGTGGAGAGGATGGGGGATGATAATTGGGTACAGATGGTGAGAGGCGTTAATATTGGGGGAGGGGTAGACCGAGAAAGACATGGGATGAGGTCATTAAGTGTGACTTAAGGGTTAAGGGACTGAACAGGGAGGCTGCCAGGGATCGAGCAGCATGGAGAGCCGCCATTAGGTGACCAAGGCCGATGCATGCAAGCATGTTGGAACCTTCAAAAACGAAACGAAACGAATGAATAATGTAATGACACAGTGGGTCAAAGAAGATACACGTTTCCGAGGTGATGACACACCAGCAAGATTAGATTTGCTACTAACCAAAGAACCTGATGTAATTGAATCTTTGAAATACCTGTGTCCTATAAGAAAAAGTGATCATGTGGTCATTGAGTTCCAGATGATAATAGGGAAAGGGGTGCCAAGAGACGAGCCTTATAGGCAAGAAAGATACAACTTTGGGAAAGCAAACTTTGCAGAATTGAAATTTTTTTTCAAAAGTGCTAATTGGAGAAAATTCGGAGAAACAAGAGATACAGAGGAAGTGGGATATCATTCTAGACCTCTATAATTTGAGAGTGGAAAGATATGTGCCAAGAGTAAGTGGCAAAAGAAAACATGAAAAAAGAGTGGTTTAACAGAAGGTGAATAATACCAAAAAAAGAGAGGGACATGGCATGGAACAAATGGAGAAAGAGAGGTAATAACAGAACAAAGGAAGAATATAAAAGAACTGGAAATGAATATACAAGAATACGTAGAGAGGACTTTTGGGGGGAGGCGTGACGGGGGTTCCGCCGGCATAGATCGTGGGACCGGGGCGAGATGGGGCTCGAACCTGTACTAGAGGGTACAGGGCATTGCGGTCCCCAGGCTGCTGCTTCCGCCCAATAGAGAGGGGCCCGAACCTGGGGGTAGCGCCCTAGGAGGCTGCCCTATCAGTGGGTGTATAATGGCGGGCCACTTGCAGTGCCAAGGTGCGCTTGGAGGGTGTCCCTGCAGCTGTCCTGGCAGGGTGCCCCGAGGCCTGTGGAATGTTTACCCCTCATTTTATCTTACCGACTATGACTTACAAATATAAGAATGAAAGCAAGCCTGAGGACAGTAAATCACCCAGGGGGTTTAGAGTGGGTTTGTGGAATGTGGGAAGTTTGAGGGAAAGAGCGGGAGAAGTCGTTGCGGCATTCAGTAGGAGGTGGGTGGATGTGGCATGTTTACAGGAAGTCCGGTACAGGGGTGGATCAGCCAGAAAGATTGTTGGGAAGGATTGCTACTATATGTTGTTTTGGCAAGGGGAAACTGACGGATATGGGGGTGTGGGTGTGTTGGTTGCGGAGAAATGGGTAGAATATGTTATGAATGTCATGAGAGAAAGTGATAGGATATTAGTAGTGAAAATTTTGATCGGTAGGAAAATGATTGCAATTATATTGGCATATGCTCCACAGGCAGGATTGGATGACACAGAGAAGGATAGATTTTGGGATGATTTAATAAGTGTAGTTGGTGGTATGGGCGATGATGAGGTAGTAGTACTGGGAGGGAATTTACATGGTCTTGTGGGTGAAGCAGCTCAAGGTTATGAAGGAGTCCATGGGGGATGTGCATATGATGTGAGGAATGCAGAAGGGGAAAGAATACTTGAGTTTGGAGAGGCTATGGACATGATTGTGTGCAACACACATTTTAGAAAAAGAATGAGTCATTTGATTACGTACGCGTCCGGGGGAAATAGCAGTCAGATAGATTATTTTCTGGTCAGGAGGGTTGATAGGAGATTAGTGAGGGATGTTAAAGTTTTAGGAAGCGAGGAGTTTGTGCAGCAGCACAAACTGTTGATTTGTGACTTGGTGGTCAAAGAACGTGTGATGAGAAGGAGGACATATTTACCTAGGAGGAAAATATGGAAGCTGGGAAACCAATCAGTAAGGGATGCCTTTTATAGTGAGATGAGGAGAGTGGTGGCTGAACAGGGAGCCGTAGATAGAGGCGTTAATGAACAGTATAGAGTCCTTAAGAACAACCTCTTGAGAGTTACCGATGCAGTATGCGGTTGGACAAGAGGCCCAGCAAGACATAAAGTAACTTGGTGGTGGGATGAGGGTGTAGAAGCCGCAGCTAAGGAGAAAATAAGGCTTTTCTGGGAATGGAAGAAGGATGGTAACAGGGAGGAGTACTTGGCTGTGAAGCGTAGGGCTAGAAGAGAGGTATAAAGGGCAAAGTCTGAGTCACAAAGACATTTACTTGATAATCTAAATCATGGGGAAAGTAAAAATACGATTTTTAGGGTGGCAAATCAGGTGAAGAGGGATAATCGGGACATTGTAGGTGAGCAGTGTGTGAAGAATGATGAAGGAAGGGTAGTGGTGAATAGTGAGGATAATAAAGATGCATGGAGAGAGCATTATAGCCTGTTGTTGAATGAGGAGTTTGACTGGGATAGGGATGGTTTGGAGCCAGCAGATCCAGTGTTTGGCCCTTGGCCTTTGATTGGCGCTGTTACTGTGAGTCAGGCAATAGGCAGGATGCGGGTGGGGAAGGCGACAGGTGTGTCTGGGTTGACTGCCGAAATGTTGAAGGCCTCAGGAGATACTGGGGTGAGGTTAGTCACTGACCGGATGAATATGATTATATATGAGTGTGTTGTCCCAGATGATTGGCTGAAGAGTGTAATTGTAAATGTGTACAAAGGGAAGGGTGATGCCCTGGAAAGGGGAAATTACAGAGGTATAAAGCTCTTAGATCAGATAATGAAAGTAATGGAGAGAGTTCTAGAAGGTATGATTAGAGAAAGAGTGAATATCGATGAGATGCAGTTTGGGTTTATGCCTGGCAGGGGGACCACTGATGCCATATTCATTGTTCGACAGCTTCAGGAAAAATGTATTGGAAAGAAAAGGGAAATGTATTTTGTTTTTGTTGATTTGGAAAAGGCCTGTGACAGAGTCCCTAGAGAGGTGGTGAAGTGAGCAATGAGAAAGCTAGGGTTGGAAGAGTGGCTGGTTAGGGTGGTTATGGGCATGTATGTGGGTGCTCGCACCCAGGTAAGAGTGAATGGAGTTTTGAGTGATGAGTTTTCCGTGAATGTTGGTGTGCATCAGGGGTCAGTTTTGAGTCCCTTGTTGTTTATCATGGTACTTGAATCCCTCTCACATGACTTCAGGGATGGACTTCCGTGGGAGATGTTGTATGCTGATGATTTGGTGTTGATTGCAGAGAATGAAAATGAGGCGGAGGAAAGATTTAAGAAGTGGAGAGATGGTATGGGGCAGAAGGGCTTAAGGGTAAATGCAGATAAAACAAAAGTGATGATATCTAGGGTTCGTGGCGGTACAGTCAGAGGAGAGGGAGAGTGGCCATGTGCAGTTTGCCACAAAGGTGTGGGAAGTAATTCCATCTTGTGCAGTGTTTGTGATAAATGGGTGCACAATAGATGTAGTGGTATTAGAGGTAGACTGCGAGATAATGCTGATTTTATGTGTGCAGCGTGTTGGGGAGAGCAGGTGGAGATTGTTAGGTGTGAATGGGTTGAACTTGCAGGTGAGTTTCTTGAGTGTGTGGAGGAGTTTTGTTATTTGGGAGACATGTTATGTGCCGGAGGTGGTGCTGGAGCTAGCACGGTTGCTAGGGTGAGAAGTGGTTGGAAGAAGTTCAGGGATCTGTTGCCTCTCATGACATTGAGAGGACTCTCCTTATTTGCTAAGGGGTTTTTGTATGCAGCATGTGTCAGGAGTGTGATGCTGTATGGTAGTGAGACCTGGGCAGTAAAGGAAGTGGATATTCGCAGGCTTAAACATACAGAAATGACAATAATTAGATGGATGTGCAGTGCGTCCCTGCATGCAAGGCCTGGGGGGACTGGGTTTACAATGGAAGATTTGAGAGGTAGGATGGGACTGGAGTGTATTGGTGTTGTGATGAGGAGAGGTAGGCTGAGGTGGTTTGGACATGTGATAGGATGGGGGATGATAATTGGGTGCAGAGGGTGAGAAGTGTTAATATTGGGGGAGTTTTTTTTTTTTTTTTTAATACTCTGGGCATAGGCTTCACAGCCTGTTATCAAGCCCCAGCAGTCCTTCTACACCTCTACTTGTCACCCCTTTCGGTGCTAACACCCACTGTCCATATTGAATACAGGCCAGGGCTGTTTCATACAGGACTGGTGTATTGGTATTAGCGGGGGTAATTTTACGACATGTCAGCGGGTCATCTGGTAGATCAGTAAAATCTGATTTAATGAAATTCAAATCCTTAAACTGTCCCCTGCCCCAGCGAAGATTTGAACCTGGGTCCGTTAGGACCACAAGCCACCTCTTTACCGATTGAGCCACTGCCTCCCCCGAGAAAGACATGGGACAGTGTTATTAAGTGTGACCTCAGGGTCAAGGGATTGAACAGGGAGGCTGCCAAAGATCGAGCAGCATGGAGAGCCGCCATTAGGTGACCAAGGCCGACGCATGCAAGTGTGTTGGAGCCTTCAAAAAACGAAACGATAATTGACAAATGTAAGGATGAACCCAAATTGTTTTATAGATTTGTCAGTGGCAAATTGAAGCAAAAGGAAGGAATCACCAAACTGAAAGTAGAAGGAGAGGTCTACTTGGATGCGGTAATGCAAGCTGAAATAGTGAACAAATGTTTCCAATCGGTTTTCACTAAGGAAAGGGAGTTTGTGGAGGTGGAGGGAGTGATTAGAAATATAGTGATAAAAGATATAAAAGTGGAAGTGCAGGAAGTGTATAAATAACTGGAAACTCAAGATGTAAGGAAAGCCCCAGGACCAGATGGAATCTCTAATTGGGTACTGAAGGAATGCAGAGAACAACTGGTGTTTCACATTTTAATTGTGTGTTCTCTGGAAGAGGGGAAAGTGCCTCGGGAATGGAAGAGGGCAAATGTGGTACCAGTTTATAAGGGAGGAAACAAGGAAGAACCCCTGAATTATAGACCAGTGTCCCTAACCAGCATGGTTGCAAAATTGTGTGAGAGAATCCTGAAAGATGGATAAAATATCTGGAAGAGATGAATATTTTGACTGAAAGTCAGTTTGGATTCAAACGTGGAAGGTCATGTGTTTCCAGCATGTTGAGCTTTTACTCAAGAACAATTGACGTGCTACAGGAGAGAGATGGTTGGGTGGATTTTGTGTATTTAGATCTGGAGAAGGCCTTCGACAAGGTACCCCATAAGAGACTAATACCTGTATGGAAATTAGAGCGTATTGGAGGACTGAAGGGAAACCTCCTGGAATGGATGAGAGACTTTTTGAGTTCAGACAAATGAGGACAGTAATAAAGGACAGGACATGTGGATGGAGGGAAGTAACAAGTGGTGTCCCACAGGGCTCGGTGTTGGCACCAGTAATGTTCCTGATTTACGTAAATGATATGGTAGATGGAGTGAACAGTTACGCAAGTCTGTTTGCTGATGATGCAAAGATCTTGAGAAAGGTAGAGGTTGAAGAGGACTGTAAAATGCTGCAGGAGGATCTGGATAGGATACGTGATTGGAGCCGGATGTGGGAAATGAAATTCAACACAAAAAAATGTAAAATATTGGAAATGGGTAAAAGTACCAAGAGGCCATCAATGAATTGTTTGATGGGTAATGAAGCAATTAGAAAAGTGAGAGAAGAGAAAGATTTGGGAGTGCTGGTCCAGGATAGTTTGTCACCTGAAAATGCATAAGATAGTTAGAGACATATAAACTCTTGACCAATATAAGAGTGGCATTTCATTACATGGATGAGGAGATGATGAAAAAATTGATAGTGGCCATGATCTGCCCCAGGTTAGAAGATGCAGCAGTAGTGTGGTCCCCACACAAAAAGAAAGATATAACCAAGATTGAGAGAATACAAAGAACAGCAACCAAGATGGTCCCCAGTCTGGCAGATCTGTCATATAGTAAGAGGCTGGAAAGTCTGGATTTGCCTTCATTAGAGGAAAGGAGAGAGAGGAGCGACATGATTGCTGTGTTCAGGACCATGATGGGAGTATGTAAAATTGACAGAGAAAATCTGTTTGTGTGGGATGAGAGGGTAACAAGAGGACACGGAATGAAACTAAAGATGCCAAGCTGATTGAAGGACATCAAGAAATATAGCTTTCCTTATAGATGCATAGACCTGTGAAATAGCCTGGACAAAGAGATCGTCCAGTCTAAAAACTTAAACGAGTTTAAAGCAAAATTTGACTTATTGAGAAACAGAGATGGGACCCGACGAGCGTAGCTCATTTCATGTATATCACAATTAGGTAAATACACACACACACACACGCACACATGCACACACATACACAAACAAACAAACAAAATCACACCAGTTTTCTTCCTTTCCTTTCATTTCTCCCCTTTCCATCTTTGCTCCTTCCTTTTCTCCCTTCTGTCCTTTCTTCTCTCCCTCTTCCTTCTCTACATTCTCTCCCTCTCCCTGCTTCCCCTTCCCTTCTTTCCCCTCCCATCTCAGTCTTCTTCATTCCTCTCCCTTCTCTTCCTCTTCCTCTCCTATCTTTCCCACTCCCTTTTCTTCCTCTCCTTCTTTTTCCCTAACTTCCTCAGATTCTTCTCTTTCTATCTCTTCTCTTTGTCTCCTTCCTCTTCTCTTCCCTCCCCATTCGCTTCTTTCCACTTCTTCCTCTCATTTCTGACTTAAAAAATAATTTATATTGAAGCAAAATCTAATTAAGGAAGGGTATGAGGAAGAATGGGGGACATGAGAAGGTAAAAGAACAGGTTGAGAAGCAGAGGGGAAAGAAAAATGTGGAGAGGAGAGAAGAAAAGGTGGAGAGGAGAGAGAACAGCTGGAGGAGGAGGAGAGAAGAACAGATGGAGGACACACACACACACACACACACACACACACACACACACACACACACACACACACACACACACACACACACACACACACACACTGTACGCACGTAAACGCACGCAAGCACCCAACGCACGAGGCTTGGTGTGGCCGTTGTCAATGTTTCTGATTGTCAGCGTTATAATGCATTAATTTATTGCTGCAGTGTTCATAGTTGTATTATGTAGTCTACTTTTTACATATTCTAGTGTTTTGTTTGTGTATTAGTAATGAGACTATGAGTGTAAAATATGGGGTTAACATATGATGTAACTGCCAGTTAACACACACACACACACACACACACACACACTGTACGCACATAAACGCACGCAAGCACCCAACGCACAAGGCTTGGTGTGGCCGTTGTCAATGTTTCTGATTGTCAGCGTTATAATGCATTAATTTATTGCTGCAGTGTTCATAGTTGTATTATGTAGTCTACTTTTTACATATTCTAGTGTTTTGTTTGTGTATTAGTAATGAGACTATGAGTGTAAAGTATGGGGTTAACATATGATGTAACTGCCAGTTAAGAATGATGAGTGGGGGATTGGGTGGGGTAGGGGTGTGGGGGAGGGTTGGGAGCTGGGGTAGAGGCTGGTAGAGCTCGTTTCATCACCCCCTCCCGTCTTCCCTGGGTATACAGGGGTACAAAGGGGGCACCCCCGAGCAGAAATTACTAATCGTGAGTGTGCCTGTAATGAAATTGAAAAATGACTGGTGTCTGGAGCAATTCTCTGCCAGCAGATATTGTCTATTGCTTCCGAAATCCGTTGATTCGGGGTCCGAAGCATCAAGGGTCGACTGTATAATCACTTTGTATATTTCACTTATCACTCGTCTCCGTCAAGCAGTATATCAGGGACTTTGGGAAAATGATGTGGGGGGAAATGATATGGAGGAAAAATAGTGACATCGCCAGCTCACCATGAACCGACGCACGAACACACAAACCGCTATCCGTCATGATTTAAGCTTGATGTCTTCATATTAATATTAATGCAGACCCCTTTTCTAATTTTTTAGCATTTAGAAAGAACATTATGGGTATAACTTAAACACTTTTCAAATACTGTACTGTACTGTACACTTAGAACAATAGCTTTGCTGCCAGCTCACCACCAACCAATGCACAGACACACAAACCACACATACAATATGGCCACCCCACCTTGAGGTTAGCCAGTCTGGACTGCTTTTAGCTTTTTTGGAGTTTTCCTGATATATAAGAAATAATTCCGGTTGGCTCCCTGACTCCGAAAAAAGCGAATTCCGTTGTACTGAAATCCATTGTAGTGAGGTTATACTGTAATAAGAAACCTTTAAAGATATAATGCAGAATGTGGGATGAGGAAAGACCTAGCTTTGGCCAGGTCCCTCATGGCTGTTGCGAGAACCATAGAGATCCATGAGGTTGTGTAAACATGACACATAACCATTGGATTTCTGGACACATTGGAATGTTACAAATTATACATATTACCATGGCCACCATGCACTACTCGCTGTCCCACCTCACTGAGCGTGTCATTAGCAGTATGTAGTCACTAATATCCTGTAAGGATTTCAGTAATGCTGATAGAGGTTGCAGTTACAAAAGTTCATAAAATTATCTACAATAAACACTGAACGTGGTGTTACGAAAGTTGTAGTTCCTCTTGTTTGAAGTTGGCTCAGTGCAAGCAGTGATTAACCCTCAATGCAAGTGTGCCACAATATGTCATCAGGCTTCCAAATTGGCTTAGTGTTAACATGTTACGGCTGCAGCTCCCAGTGGTCATCCCCTCACTCTCTCCCACTTAGGCATTCCTGTATAGTGTCACTACACACATAGAGGCTCATATCAGGTGTTGGCTGGTCTAATACACTTGATCCTTGATTTCCCGGACTAAAAGGGGGGGAGACCAGTCCGGGAATCGCAGAAGTAGGGCCCCACATACCATTTCCCAGACCATTACCATATTTTGTCCGAATTCTCCAACTTTCTCCGGCAATTATTCCGATATTCTAGAGCATTCTGGAATGTAGGCTACCTATACCAACATAACTAACATACACAGTACATAATGTAATAACTCTGACATAATAACAATAATAATAATGGACACAAGAGCGGTATTTTGCTAGCTACAACCCTGAGAATGAGCAGTGGAGATGGGACTGCTGAGGAATGTATGTGGAGTACAGAGAGTGGATAGGATATGAAATAATATGATTCACGAAAGATGTGGAGTGAGGAAGTCTGTGGACACCAGATTCGTAAAGAGTGTACTGAGATGGTATGGTCATGTGGAGAGAATGGATAACAATAGAGTGATGAAACGAGTATATCTGAGCGAATCTGAAGGAGGGATGAGGTGAGGTAGGCCAAGGAAAAGGTGGAGCGATATGGTGGATGAGTTTGTGAGGAAGAGAAGTTTGGAAGTCGGTTAGGCTAGGGGACATAGAAGAGGTTGAGCTGGCTGGATGAATATTGTGAGAAGCTCATGATCAGGGATTGGGCACCCTTTTTTAACGTGACAGCGTCCAGATTGACTCTGTCATATACGTTTATGTGAAGTTACAGAACATGATGAATGTTTTTGATGTACCAGATAGAGCCATGATTCTGTGGGCTTGAATGGTGAGTAAATGGAAGTGTGGCCCATTGGAGAGGGCATTTTGGGGCTGTGTAAACATTGCTACTCCTCGCCCTGCCCTAAGGTGGGAAAGGAGGTCCGGATGATGATGAATGACGAAACGTGTATTTGAATAGGTACAGGACGGGTTTTCTTGTAATAATAAGTATTGAACTAGGCTCATGTTGTCCTGTCTTCACTTATTATGGATATGTAAGGATGAATTTATTCAGCTTATAGAAAAATATACTGAACTGGAGGGGCTATATACGAAGTGCTGTTCATAATTTTCCTGACTAATGCTATATTAATGTGAAAACTCACCATAGCTCCTATTAATCACCATCACCCTTGAAGTAGTTTTCCTGTGCATTGGTAAACCGGTCCCAGCGCTTCCTTCATTGCTGGAACGCTCCCTGGAAGTCGTTTTTTACGAAAGTGTCAAGCACTGCCTGCTATTCCTTCTGGATGTCCTCAGTGCAGGCCTGAAAGTCTGCAGTTTATCTCACCAGCCACTGACGAGTACTTAAAAAATTTTACCAGCCAAGAAAAATTTTTACTTGCCAAAGGAAAATTAACAAATAGTTAGTCAGCTTGCAAGTTGTTTATTGTAGCCCAGGATCAAAATAAATAATAGATATGCTTGTATATAAACATAAATATGGAATTTGTATACTGCTTATACAAATTCCATATTTATTTATTGCTTAAAATAACGAACCTCATCTTTCATTGTCTGCCCAGTCATGTGCATATGTTCCGCAGCTTTCACATGGTTGACATAAGTGGTTGTGATGGGCACACCATTATTTTTTTTTTAGTTCAATAATGGGTAAAAATTTAGTGAATGGAAGTTCTTCCCTTGCCAGTAGTAATTTTTATCTTCAAATCATCAGAATCCTTATCTTCTTCCTTCTTTTGCTAAATGTTGGAATGTCTTGTCTATGCTTCCTTGACCTTGGCGATTTAATTTGGCAACTCGCTGTTCAGTATGCTTCCTGCTCTTGCCATGGTAAACTACGTTTTGTTTTTAAAATTCTGAGATCCAGTTACGAAATCCGTTTTGCCAGCTGCAGTTGGATTTTTCATGCCAATGGAGCATTTCATTTTGTTTTCGTTTTCAACATACATATGCCACGTAAATTCTTTCTTCCATTTGGGGAGGCGATGAGATTGACGTTGACAGTGAGGGATTCATACGGTTCATGTTGGAATCAAGCGACGCTACTCCTTGTCAGCTGACTACGGCAACATTGATCATGTCATCAACTGCTCAACGAGTGAGAGACAGCGTCTAGCAACTGTTATGATGGCAAGCTGTTATTAATAGAGTTGCCAGATTATTAATATTGTTTTTTTTATATATTTTTATCATGATGTTTCGTAATATGAAGTAGTGGTTAAAGAAAAAAAATATATTAAAATTTTATATATAAAACATGAGAAATAATTTTTACCCACCATGTAATTTATTTACTCGCCATGGTGAGTAAAATAATCGCGACTTTCAGGCCTGCAGTGGTATCAAAACGATGTCCTCTCAGCCCAATCTTCATTTTTGGGAACAGAAAAAAGTCACAGAGGGCCTGGACAAGAAGGCTTCAACTTCTGAGGTGAGTCCAAGAAGCTCAGTGCAGGCATGAACGCGTTGTTGCATGTGGTCAGCCGTCAGGAGCTTGGGGACAAATTTGATTGTGATGCAGCGCTTGCCCAATTATTCAGTGAGAATCCTCTGACATGTCACAAAACCAGTTCGCACCTCCTCACCAATATCGTCAATCCTTCGACGTCGATCCTCACGGCTGAGCTGCTGAATTTTTTTGACAATCTGAGGAGTTTTGCCAGTTGAGGGCCTCCCTGTGTGGTTGTCATCATCAACCGATGTTTGACCAGCCTTGACCTGTGCCTGTCACTGAAATACTTGTGTCCGACCAGGAGATTGCTCACCAAACGCTTGTTGAATCATTGTCAGGGTCTATTTTGCATTTTTCCTGAGATTTACAGAAAATTTGATGGAAAGTCACTGTTCTTTTTTTATATCTCCGAAAATTGCCTGATGGTACATGCATGAGAGCAAACAACTGAATGTCGTAAATCCGCACGTCTGTGTAGCTCCTCGCCGCGTGGCACACTGACTCACAATGCATGATAGTACTGCCACCTAGAGGCATATCACGCTACTACAATCCATTTAGACGTCATGATCCCTGTCTTGAATATTTTGGATAGCACCTCATATGACTGAATTCAGTGCAGTTGCCATTTTTAACATTCTATGATTCTAAAGCGATTTGGCAGTGACAGAACATAGAATGTCAGTCCTATGATTCTAGAGGGTTTTGGTGGTGACAGAATGTAGAAAAAGTCAGTGTAACAGCACTAGGCTGGTATTGGAAGCAGCCGGTGTACCTTAGGAAACAAATGTGAGAGCAATCAGTAGCTACCTATTGTTTAGTGGTGCAGAGGTGACACTAGGTGGAGTAACTTGGCACCCATATTCACTACATAGGACTTGCCAGGTGTGTGATACAGTCAGTGGTTGTTTTTTGTTGCTGATCAGCCCCAGACTCTCTGGCCAAGCAGACCCATCAGGT
>JAGKTI010023557.1:2315-14755 GCA_018397915.1 Birgus latro
TGGCCCACCTTTCTTTGTGTGTGTGTGTGTGTGTGTGTGTGTGTGTGAAATTCATCGAGAACTCATGGAGATATTGTGCGGGATATTCCGGATGCGAATCCAGATCCGCACCCAAATTTAATCGATTCTTTCTTTGTCCATGGCACACCTTTCCATAAAATTTCATTGAAATTCATTGAAAAATTTTGGAGATTTTGTGCGGGATACTCAGGATCCGGATCCGAGTCCGGATCAGACTCAGAATTTTACATTTTTTTTTTTTCCATTGGCCCATGGCCCAACTTTCCACAAAATTTCATCAAAATCCGTTTAAAACTTTTGAGTAATCCTGCTAACACAGACAGACAAACAAACCAATGAGGAGTAAAACAACCTCTTTGGCGGAGGTTATAAGGCAACAAGTTCTTAAAAGAGCACCATCCATTCTTGCTCTGCAGAGCCAACCACCTTATACTTCAGTACGTTACATATCCGGGGAATGACAGGGCCAGGGACGTCTTAACATCATTAATGCATATTACAGCAAAATCCAGAAGTAACTGCTATAAATTTGGCTTTCCAGTTTTGTACATGCTCTATTTATATTCCACGATATTATTTTCATGTTGTCCATTTATTGTGGTGGATAAAAAAAACGAAGGTTCCAGCAATCGATGACTACCTCATCTCTGTACACCTTACGCTCTCGAGTGGCAAGACACTCACTATGGTCCAGCACCTCCAATAATAATTGTGTCAGCTTCGACACAATTTCCGTATGTTTATCTACCCGAGACTTCAGTTCAGCGTAGTTCATAATTACCAGGCTCTAAGGGAACGTAATTATATCCTTTAACGTCTTCATTTCATTCTTAGCATAATCAAGTCTCTTGTTTATCCTTGCAAACTCTTCCTCTTCTTTATTAGATGTCATCTTTGTTGATTTTGACTAGTCGGTGACGCTGCAACCTCCGCAGCTCAGACAGTTGTTTGGTTGCCATGGTTACGACCACACACACACACACACACACACACACACACACACACACACACACACACAAAGGGGTAGGGTCACATAGTACGGAACCACAGCCTGTGTAATGCCAGCTCGTATTTCTCCCGCTCCGCTTCCCCTTCATTCCTCCCTCTTCCTTTTCATTCCACATAAGCCATCCTCCCCAGCTCCTCCCCTCTTTGTCTTCCATAGCTTACGCTCTCTCCCCCAGCCACACTTACATCCCTACATGCATCTGTTTAACATTCCTCTCCAATATTGGCTCCTTCCAACCTTTTGTTGAGTAGAGTTCATCTCGTCTGAAAACTTTGATTTTAGTTGGCGAGAACAAAAACCTGATCTGTCACTGCAGGGAAAAAGCATAAGGGGGTGTATTTAACCCTTCACCTGTCTACGTTGATTTGTTTGGTAACTGATCAGCTGTTGCTGAGGAGTAATTCTGTTCTGTCTGGCCAAGCATGCTTAGCCGCAAGCAAGCAACTGCCCCTCCAGGGCCGTTCCGTGCAGTGAACTGATGCTTCCCTACGGCAGACAGTGCCTCGTCCTAGCGAGGCGAGGAGAAGTACGAGTATGTGTTAAAGATATCTTTAACCCTCGGAGAGACGCAGCACCTGAGTCTCTCCACCCAGTTAGCAGGGACACCAGGGAAGACTTCACATCACCATGTTATTATTTGGTTGTATGGTCACCAACGAGTGTTGTAATGTTACCTTGGTCACAGAAAACCATTAGGCTTGTCAATCAGTATAGAGACACCTGAATTGGAAAGAGGTGTAATAAAAAATGACAAGAATGATGGGAGAAGTACCAAGAGGGCAGACACTGAAAAAGAAGATAAAGGTGAAAAATGAAGTTGGTGGCACCACATGAAGGAGTGGATAATGGTTGCAACTACATACTACCAGTTGATGAGTGGGTAGCCGGTTCAAAGTACACAATCTAAATGCGAGATCTAATGAAAAAGGCTTTATTAATTTTCTTCTTTTCTAAATAAAATCCTTTTACAAATCCTGCTCTTCCCTTCTCTGTAATATATCCCACCTCAAACTCCCCGTGCACAGCCACCACCAACTTAATTATTTTACTTCCAACTCCCACATTTCTACCTTTAAATCTTACTTCAGGTGAGATTTAAAGGTATATGCTGCTTTCATGGACTTGGAGAAAGCATATGATATAGTAGATAGGCAGGGTGTGTGGAAGGTATTAAGAATACATGGAGTGGATGGGAAGCTACTGAGTGCTGTGAGGAGTAGGCTATATATGAGGGAGCTAGGGCTGCAGTGCGAGTGGATGGTGAGCTGAGTGAGTTCTTTAATTTAAATGTAGGACTGAAACAGGGATGTGTAATATCTCCTTGGTCGTTTAATATATACATGGACGGAGTCGTAAAGGAGGTGCAAAGTAGAGCAGTGGATGTTGGGGTGGCTCTAATGAATGAGGGTGAGGTGTGGAAGCTTCCAGTGTTCCTGTTCGTTGATGATACTGCGTTGTTGAGTGAAGATGAGTGGGAGCTGCAGGGTTTAGTGAATGAGTTTGAGAAAGTATAGAAGAAGAGGAATTTGAAAGTTAATGTAAATAAGAGTAAAGTTATGGTTTTTTAGAGGAATCAAATCACAGAATGTACAGTGAGGTTGGATGGTGAGGATATGGAGATAGTGGGTGCATTCAAGTACTTAGGTAGTGTGACGAGTAAGGATGGAAGTGTTGGGAAGGAAGTGTTTGAAAGGGTGCAGCAGGGAAGGAAGGTTGTTGGTCTGCTGAAAGCGATGATAAGAAATAGGGAGGTGAGCCTGGACGTTATAAGAAGTCACTGCATGATAGTATTGTGATCCCTAACTTGACGTATGGACGTGAAACGTGGACTTTGCAAGAGGGGCAGAAATCAAGAGTGAGAGCAGTGGAAATGAGTTTTCTGAGAGGGCATGTGGAGTGACATGGAGGGACAGGTTGATGAATGAAGAAGTGAAGAAGCATTGTGGTCAGTAATGTTCAATCGTTTTTTCTAACCCATTTTAAACTTTTTCAATCAAACTTTTTCAAGCACCCTTTTAATCAAAGTTTAATCGTATTTTCATTTTTTTTGTACACTTTTAAACTTTTTTAAACTTAATGAAACTTTTGAGCTGAATGGAGTAGAGTATATAAAATATTTTAGTGTATAAATATATTCTTACACTTTATCATGCTCTCATTCTTTACACTCCCACACTGGTTCAGAGCAAATTACAACCACTATACATGTACAAAAATAGGAATTCTTTTGAACTGGACCAAGGAGAATTTAATTTACTCACAAAATGTTGTTGAGATTCAGGAGCAACAAAAGTTCGAACAAGTCGTCATTCACGCTTCGCGGCGTCATAGTACACGACCGGCAATGCTGAAGTCTTTCTACTGGGCGCTTGAAGCGAGGGCGGTATTCTTCAGGATGTAGAGAGTTCTCAGGTGCCGATATTGCTCCTCTTGTGGGATACTTGCGCGGCCGTGACACACCCACACACATACACACACACACAGCAAAAAAGTTTAAAAAACTGGTGCAAATTTCAAACTTCCAGATTCGAATACCAGTTAAATCAAACTTTTTCACCGTACCATTTTAATCGTTTTCCAGTCAATCAAACTTTCTGAAAAAACATTTTAAACGTTTAAATGTTTAAACGATTGAACATTCCTGACTGTGGTGTTGAAGTGAATGTGATTGAGAAAGTTGGGAGAAATGCGCTGAGATGGTTTGGACATGTGGAGAGAATGGCAAATGAAAGACTAACTAAGAGGGTGTATGTGAATGAGGTGGATGGAGAGAGAGGGAAGGGGAGGCCAAGGGTGAGGTGGAAGGATGGGGTGGGGAGGTATGTGAGGGAGAGGGGGTGAATTGGAGGGAGGGTAGTCAATTGGTGGGGGGTGACAGAGCGACAGGGAGGCGTTTTGTCTGTGGCCACCCCTTTCGAGATTGAAGTGTCTGGCTGCAGATAGATAGATAGATAGATAGATGTCTACGTGAATGTGCCGTTGTAAACCTCACCATATTATGTCTCATAAATAAGTTTGTTTGACTTTCACCTGTACTGGCATTATTTTCTCACTAATTTAGCTGGCTTAATCGCAGTAATGGATATGTTGCTTTGTTTGCTTTGTAGGTCCGGGGTACATGGAGATGTTCAAGGTTCAGAATTTAGTGCAGAATGCTGTCTTCCCAGAACATCACCACATCAGCCTGACAGCAACTCTATCATCCAAGCAACAAAACAGCAAGTTGGAAAACAAGAATATCGTACTTTTCAACCACAGTGGTATAAGGAGTTTTCTTGGCTGACACTTTGTATAACCACACAGAGGGCATTTTGTTTCTTTGTCGTAGTTGCCACAGCGCAAATCAATTAACTTTGAATCAGAATATTGAACCAGCCTTCATCAAAGATGAATTTAGACACTGGAAAACGGCAAGAGCTACATTTCAGAAACATCAAGACAGTGAGGGACACCAAGAGGCAGTGTACAAGGTGAAGAACAAGAATACACCTCGCATAAATACTCAGCTGCAAGATGAAGTCTCTGTGTTGCAAGCTATATGAAGAAACATGTTATTGAAACAAATATCTAGGATGCACATGCTTCCTAGGCAAGGCTTGGCAATTCAAGGACATGAGGATACTGAAGGGAACTTGATGCAGTTACTGAAACTATGATCAGAAGATAATCCGGAGATGAAGCAGTGGATAAAAGCTAACAACTACCTAACTCATGATATTGTGAATGAATGCATAACTTCAATGGAACAAAGCCTTCTCAGGGACTTGCTGTGTGAAATTCGTGAAGCAGAATTATTTGCAATTCTTGCAGATGAAACTAGAGACATCAATAACCAGGAGCAACATGCCATATGTATCCGATGGGTTGACAAAGAATTTGTACTTCATGAAGAGATTATTGAATTCGTTCTTGTTCATAGCAGTGATTCAGATACCGTAACAGCTGCAGTTAAAGATGTTTTAGTCAGATGTCCTTTACCACTCACACAGTGTCGTGGTCGGGGATATGATGGAACAGCAAACATGCTCTGCATGTCCACTGATCTGCAAACTGTTTGAATCTGTGTCTACAAGATGCTGCCAATAAGGTTAACATAATCAGGGATACCTTGAATCTGATTATGGAAATATCACAACTGATACAATATTCTCCCAAGCGCTCACTTGTGTTCACCAACATGAACGAAAAGTTTTCACCTGAAGCACCTGGTTTAAGGCCACTTTGTCCAAGATGGATAATGTGCACAATCTCTGTCTAGTCTATCGTAGAGAATTATGAAGCTTTGACCAATGCTTTGGCTGAAATAAATAGTCATAGCCATGACGACTATGGTAGGAAGGCAGGGGGAATAATATTCTATTTCAGCTTGAGAAGTTTCAGACTATTTCTGGGCTAAAACTGTCTCAGTGTCAAGTGCTACTGAGCAAGTTTCTCTGCAGCTACAGGGAATGGATACCACAGTGGAACAAGCACTATCTGCATCAGCTATAGCTAAACAGTACCTGCAACGACTACACTCAGATGAAAAATTCCAAGAATTCTTTGAAAAGGTAGTGAAAACCTCTGAAGTCTTCACAGAACAACTGAGTCTTCATCGCTTCAAATGTGGCCAAGCTGATGATACTTCATGGTCGTACCAGTCACCAAAGCAACAGCTGAAAGGTCATTTTCTTCCTTACGCAGAGTGAAGACATACCTTAGGTCAACAATTACTCAGAAAAGTTTGAATAATGTCATGCTTTTACATTGCCATAAAGCTAGGACAGATAGTATTGCCTTGGTGTCTGTAATCAGAGATTTTGTCGCTGCCAATGACAGACGTAAAAAGCTTTTTGGCAAATACATATAAACCCCGTTTCTGCAAAACTATGGGATGTTGATTTTGTTGAATGTTATAGGAGGCCTATATGTTGATGTAGCTCTTTATGGACCTCCTACTTATGTTGTGGCTTACGGTATATCTAGCGGTGTGTGCGTGCGTAAGTATACCCGTTAGAAAGTAGGGTTTAATTATATGGTTTGGTTCGATATTTGCCGAAATACGTACATACAAATACAGTACATACAGACAAGTGTGATTTCTTTCCGATCTAACTCGCCACTCGATCTAGTTATATTTGTAATATTTTTCGTTCTAACGTATAGGAAAACTTGTCTGTTGGTGATTATTTGCAAATTGACTAATACAGTTACTGAAATTTATGTTCATAGTATTCAGCTTTGATAGTACACTGAACACAGTATTTTTACAAAACAATAGAAAAACCAACCTTTTAAACTTCAAAATTTATTAACTTAAATGCACCAGATGCACCATACAGGGCAAATCGTTGGAAAAAACTTGAAAAGAAAAAAATGAACCCCTTGTCCCCCCCCCCCCACCCGTAAGACAGACTTCGCCATTCCAGGGCTCGTCCCAGCAGCCCTCCCAGGTTTCATTTGCTTCCGCCGCCACTGACCTGTCTCCCCTCTCTCAACCTACATGCCTCTCATAAAAGCTCTACTACTCCCCTCCATTTCCCACATCACACCTACCATCCCCTTTCCTTCTTACGTCCATCCCATTATATCTTACCAATATTCTCCTTTCCCTACCAAAATTTTCCGTTTATAGCTTACGTACTCCTAACACTTTTTCTACATCCGACCCCTCATCCTTTAGTAAACCGCATTTACTACATCACTAAATTTATGTTAGCCTACGTACTCTCACCCCCTTCCATATCCTGACATCGTCCTACTTACCCCTCCCTTCTTGCCTCATATCTCTCCATTGTACCTCCTCCTTTTCTGCCCACATTTGACCAAATTTTGTTTTTCTTTTCCACGCCTCTCTCCTTAAATGCTGCCTTCCTCTCCCTCCCTTCCCATAACGCTCTGTGTAAGTCATACTTTCCCCCTTCATATCCTATACCCTTCCATTAAGATTTTAAGTACTTTCCGTCTCTTCCCACATCTGTCCCTTTAAATATTGCTTGTTTCTATTTTCTCATTCCACTTTTTAACTATGTCCGTTGCTCCTTTCCACATAGCTCTTTACACCAGTCTCTTCCCTTTCACTCTAGTCCGGCTTGGCACTCCACCCTGTCCGTTGCTCCTTTCCACATAGCTCTTTACACCAGTCTCTTCCCCTTCACTCTAGTCTGGCTTGGCACTCCACCCTCTGCGTCTTGCATATCTGTCTCGTTTTCTTACCCCCATCCTTCGCCATCACTTTCATTTGTTGTAAAGTGGCCCAACAACCCTTCTTGTACTCAAAGCCGTTATTTTTATTCCTCTTCATAATTTACCTTTTCTTTTTCCATCCGTTATCTTTGACTCCCTCACTGCGATTTGATCTTTCTGTAGCTTATTGCTACAGATAAAAGATTTTTTCACTTAATAGAGATTTAGAAAAGTAGGAGTTATACTATATACATTCATATGTTATAAACGAAGTCTACTGCAGGCTGAATAAAAACATTCTGTGGCAGTACAAAGAAAGTGAAATATAGTATCGTCTGTAATGACCTACTTAGTACCCACTGCCTGTCCCCAGTTTTCTCCGAGTACATTGAACAACGGAACGCAAGTGTAGGAAGCGATCACAGAATGGTATAAAGTCAAACAGTAATAGATCTCAGAAGAGAAATGGAGAGGCTAATCTGACGAAAACACCCAAACCTTGTCGTAGTGAGGAAGAAGGCAGCAGAATCGGTCATATTTTGGTCAAATTCTCGATTTTCAGATTTTGAACTATCTATCAAGTTTTATTCATATATTTCCATTTCCTACCATCAAAATAGCTTAAATAAAACATATTTTATCACGATTTTTAAAGTTATGATGTGACTGTCTTTCCCTGTGTGCGTTGGATGGCACCTAAAAAAAAAAGTGACGAAGGTAATTTGGAACCTCAGTTTATTCAGAGAATATTTTTTTTAGTGATTATTTATCCAAAGATTAATTTCGCCATCATAATAAGCTAAATCCACCATAAAAAGGCCTTATATATGTATATATAGGTTGTTTTAATCTTCATTTGCAATCAAATGATGTGAGAGAGAAAATATCGCGCGGCAGGTGATTGATATGGACGGCTTCCATATTTTACCTATATCCCCCCAAAACCTCATGAAGAGCAGTTTTCTCTAATGCTTAGTGTTCAGAGAATGTGAATACTCTGTTCAGTGATTGGCTGATTCTGATGGATATCCTCAGTTCTCATTGGCTGAGAGAGAGAGAGAGAGAGAGAGCATGAAGGGGGGACAGGCAGGAAGAGACAGTGTAAACACAAGCGTCCAAGCTTTTTCTGTTGTTTTTAAGGCTGTTCAAGATGCCCTTTCGAAAAAGACCGTCAAAGAAGAGAACAGAGAAGGCAAAGAAGACTGTAGAAGCGAGATGGAAGAAGAAACAACAGCCGGATCATCCTTCATAACTTGTGGGACCTAATTTTTGTGATACAAAGTTGAAACTTGGAAAAATTCATTATTTAGGCCTCACATTAAAGCTGTCCAAATTTGAATTGAATTGAATTGACATATTTATTGTTGTAAAAGGTACAGAGTGCTTCTACAACAAAAGGTGGTGGGTCTTGCCGCACACCATCTTCAGCCAAAGTTACATACAGTTAGTGAGTGGACATTCGTGTTTTTTGGGTGTAACCATATGCCCGTTGATAAAAATAAGTTACACTATATGTTATAAAATACAATTATTCCCAATAGTTTCAGAAATAAAAATGTTTTTCTATGTTTATTTTTTAGCTTCGATATCTCGCAGTTTACATATTCAAACAGTAAAAATTATTTGTAGGCCAAGTTTTGTGGTGGATTTACAAAGCATGGATATAAACTTACTCAGCAGGCTTATCTGCTGTGTTGGTAGATTGCATTTATAGAAATACACAAGATTATTTTTTTCTTAATATTTTATAAAAACTCTTTTACTTTCTCAGAAAATATTCACAATAAGTTCTCTGATGTCAATTATTTTTCTACCTAGGATTGAAAATGAGTTGATTATGAAAATGCCACAAAAAATTATTGAAAATAGGACGATATAGAAGGTACAACTCAGGTACATCTTCACCTATGAAATACGGCCTGAGAATGCAGCCTTATACTTCCAGTTGATGGATGACGTAAATACCGACACAAAAGAAAGGAAAATAAACTTCACGATAAAAGTCAACAAAGCAGCTCTAGAAATAGGAGGTAGGAAACCGCGATAAAAGAGCAACAAGCTCTGGGAGAGTACAAAGGAACTTCTAAAGAAGAGAAGGAACATAACTGTAAGGGAAGAAGAGGTCGTACTGAAGCAGCTGAACAGAATAAAACTATCATCAAATAGTAATATGAAGATATTCGAAAGTTTAACATGAAAACAACTGAAAAATGAAAGGAAGTCTGAAGGCAAACAAGTGAAGGCTTGGCGTAGGAAGAAACGAAATGTTTTCTCTCAGAGAGTCATGGGAAGGTAAGGAATGAGAAAAAAATGAAGTGGTCAACATAACAGAAGATTTATATACGAAACTTCACAGCAGCGGTATTGTGGTCGAAGAGTTAGGTCAGGTTAGAGAAGCATTTGTTGCAATCACCCCCAGTATTACGAGTAAAGAACACTTTGACAGCAAGAGCAATAAAGATTATTAAAGCAGCAGGTGAGGATGCTATCACTACTGGTCTTAGTAAAGAAGCGGGTGACTGCATCAAATGAACTAGAAAGGCTGTTTTCGAGATGTTTAGAAGTCAGAGCTGTTCCCAAATCTTGGAAAAATGAATCTGTTTTTCTGCCTTACAAAAAAAGAAGACATCAGAGACCTGTTGTTACAGCTTTTCAAAAAAGTCCTGAGAAACGAAAATAATCTTACCTTAAATGCAAAGTAGAGAAAAGAGCTTGCAAAAATTCGAAGTGCTTACTGGACAAGAAGCCGTGCTCAAGTTAATAATTAGGCATCAAGAAAAACTTCAGAATATAGGAATTTTTTTGCATGACATTTTGTTTCTGCTGAAACAGCTGCAATCATTAGTACCATTCAGTTTATAATTAGGCATCAAGAAAACTTCAGAATATAGGAAAATTTTTTGCATGACATTTTTTAATTATGAGAGGGCATTTGTTTCTGCTGAAACAGCTGCAGTCATTAGTACCATTCGAAGACAAGGTGAAGAACAGCCTTATATTAAAGCACTAGAAAATATTTACAGAGAAAGCACGGCCGTCATATAAATGAAGGACATCCAGAAAAAAAGGTAAAAAAAGGTGTTTAACACAATTTCACTCAGTTACTATTCACTTTGTGCCTAAAGACGATTTCCGTAATTTTGATTTGGATGACAATGGAATTAACATGTTGACTGAATAATCTTAGAGTTGCACACGACATAGTCCTCGTCGTTGAACTGGGGTCCGAACTTTAAGAAATAATAGAAGATCCGAACAGGGAGTCTCTATAGGCATGAAAATGAACATGTAGGAAATGAAGGTTATGTTTAACAGGTAGTTCAGGCAAATCCAGTTCATGACAGTGAAATCAGACTAAGGAATGGAAGGCCTTTGGCCAACTAAGTAACTACATAAAGGAGAAGCAATTGCCATATGTGAAAGTGAAGGTTAGATAATCAGTGAGTCCTTCATATTCTAACTGAAAGATCAGAAACATGGAACCTAGCAAAATTTAGGAACGGAAACTTAGGAATGCACAGAGAGGAATGGAAAAGATTATGTTAAGGATCACATGAAAAGGTAAAATGGGAGCTTCATGGGTTATAGATTCGGGGAAAGTAGCGAAAATAATTATTTCAATAAAAAACATAAACGGATCTGGGAAGGGCACGCCCACTGTTGAACAGATAACAGATGGAAAATCAGGGTAATTGAATGGCAGCTCAGAGATGGAGTGAGAAGAAGAGACAGACAGAAGACGAGATGAAGAGATGAAATTTGGAAAGTTGTTAGGACTGGGTGGAACAACCCTTTGTCTTGTGGTGGATTGACTCAGCTGCTAGTGATGATGATGAAGGTGATGATGATGATGATGATGATGATGATGATGATGATGACGACGACCATGATGATGACCTCACCGAGCTTGAGCTTCTCTCCTTACTTCAACGCTTTTTTGACATCGCACTCATCAACCTCTTGTGTTCTTAATCATTTCCCCCCCACATTTCAGTCTCATTCTTACCCATCGTTCCCTTACCCTCACCGTTTCATCAGATACCACATTTCCTACCGTATTTTCTCTCCTTCCCACTACCTTGCCTCTCCCCTGAAGATTCATCATTCTCCTTACCTCATTCTCCCGCCGTTCTTTCTTCTTTCTTATACGAGAATAATAGGACCGTTTCATCTTCCACACTCTTTCTTATCTGTCTGCCTCTCCCAGTGGCCCGCTTTATCAGTTCAGTTTTCCCATTCTTTCCCTTCACCCCAGTTCGCAGCTTTTCAGTGCCCCTCATAAATGTTTATAATACTCCATCCCCCCACCCCCCTTATCATTCGCCTCCCTCCCACTGGTTATCTTTCTCTCACCATCACGCCAGTTTTTCTATTTTCACTGTCAATCAAACTGACTTCCTACGCTCACATCTTAAAAAAAAAAAATCATCCCAGCAAAGTGTTACGAGGAGTTATCCTTTTTTTTCATACAGTACGTTTTCTTTTGTGTATCATGAATGTAATGAATATTATGTTTATTATTGTGTAATGTGATTGTATATTGTGTTGGAGTTTATCATTGGAGAATGTAGAAATGAATTAATATTTGTGAAGTTGTTAAGGGTTAACATGTAAGGTTATGTTGTTGTATTGTGATCCCGTTAGTGAGCGATATGTTGTGTACGTACGGGAGAGTGCGTGGCTTCTCTCTCTCTCTCGGTGGCTAGCGGCGTGTGAGGAGCTGATCTGGGTTTCTGCTCCGGTGGGCGTGTTGGAGGAGACACGTGGTGATTTTGGGAGAGCAGCGTGGTCACACAGTGTGAGGTTTTATACAAGGGAAGTGGTGAGATAATTATGTGAATATATTAATGAGTATTACTTGTGGGAGGAGAATATACAGGTGTACGTACGAGAGAGCGTGGTGTGGGTGGCCACAAGATAGCCTATGGTGCACGTGGTGGTGTACTTGTGATAGTGGAGATTATTATTGTGGTTATTATTGAGTGTCATTTGGTTTTTGAGAAGATCATTCTGGGGATATAGCATAAGTGATCGAAGTATATTCTTTATTTGAGTATCAGTGTATTTATTTGTAAATATATGTAAATAGTGTAGTAGACTATTTCATTATCATTGATGGTGTGATGGGTGATACGGTATTTGTGGTGGAGATATTTCATGTTACTATCCAGCTGGCCCGGGAATGAGGAGTTGCAGGCAGAACGAATTTCTTGCTGTACCTAACTATTGCAGCGTGCTTGAAGAG
>JAGKTI010023558.1:0-14754 GCA_018397915.1 Birgus latro
CTTAGTCCACCATACAATTCCTCTTGAACGTCTGTCCATTAACACCACCGTTCTATGTCATTTTATTCGTGTGTTTCTTGGATGTTGGATTACGGTGGTTTCTGTTTATTTTTCTCCCTCCCAGCTTATTGACCTCTCTGCCTTATCTGTTTTATTACCCCAGCTACCGACCCCAGTTTTATTGCTGGGGGATTTTAACTGTCGCCATGTTTTATGGGGCGATGACGTTACTAATTCGCGTGGCCGTCGCCTTGAGTCTTTTATTTTTAACGCAGATTTATCCTTATTGAATACAGGAGCTTCAACACATTTTGACGCCACAACTCATACTTTCTCCTGTCTAGATCTCTCCCTGTGCTCCCCTTCCCTTTCTTTAGATTTCCACTGGGCTGTTCTTTCTGATGTATATAGTGATCACTTTCCTATCAAACTTACTCTAACTACATATTGTCCCGTACTCAGACCCCCTCGATGGTGTTTTCCGAAAGCTGACTGGCCGTCATTTACTTCTCTAACTATTCCTTCTGTACCTCCTTCTTCCTTCTCTACTGTTTTAGACATGCTCACCTGTTTTAATGTGTTAGTTCTAAGTGCAGCTTTGACTGCGATTCCAAGGTTGTCCTGTCATTTTGCTTCTAAGTGTGTACCTTGGTGGAATTCGGATTGTACTGTGGCTCTCCGTGTTAAACGTGCACGTTGGAAGGGCTACCTACATAAACGCAACACCCAGTATGAACAGAGTGCACTTCTAATGTTTAAAAAGGCCCGCGCTTCTCTTCGTAGGACAGTTAAACGGGCTAAACGCCATAGCTGGAGATTATACGTTTCCACCATTACTCCAAATACACCCATTGCTTCCGTTTGGAAATGTATACACAAAATAGCCAGTAAACATCTTCCCATGCTTTCCCCTGTCCTCCATTTGGATGGGGAATTAGTTGCAGATGCTCGTTTAGTTGCTAATGGCTTAGGTCTTCATTTTAGTAATGTTAGTAACGGTTCTCATCTCTCACCTGAATTCCATGCCCTTAAAACTGCTACTGAATGTACACCAGTTGTCTTCCAGCTGTCGTCTAGTCAATCGTATAATGCGCCTTTTACTCTCCATGAATTGTCCTCAGCCCTTCGTCTTTGTAAGAACACTTGCGAGGGTCCTGATGGCATACACTATAATATGCTCCGTCACCTTTTCCCCCCAGGCCCTGGCCTTATTATTAATTATATATAATCGTATCTGGACAGAGGGTGTCTTTCCTCCCTCTTTTCGTAATGCAGTCATTCTCCCATTTCTTAAGCCAGGAAAGCAAGGCCATGCCCCTCAAGATTATCGTCCCATTGCTCTTACTAGTTGTCTTTGGAAATTGTTCGAGCGTATGATAAATCATCGTCTTATGTGGCTCCTAGAATCCAAACAGCTTTTGTTCCCTTCACAGTTTTGCTTTCGTAAAGCTCGCGGTACCTTAACTCCCCTCCTAAATCTGGAGACATGTATCCGCTCAGCCTTTGTCACTCGGCAATCTGTGGTTGCAGTGTTCTTTGACCTTGAGAAGGCCTATGACACAGCTTGGCGCTATCATATTTTACGCACAATTCGTTCTTGTGGGATTGATGGTAACCTTGGGGTTTTCTTAAAGTATTTTGTCATCCCATTTCTTTAGAGTCTGTGTTCAGCATACTTATTCAGATCCCTTCTCACAATATGAAGGTGTCCCTCAAGGCAGTGTTCTTAGCACTACTCTCTTTTTATTGGCAATTAATGGTATTATATCCTGCCTCCCAGTTGGTGTCCACTCTTCTTTATATGTAGATGATTTTGGTATATATGCCTCAAATTCTGACATCTCTGCCCTTGGTGCTCTAATTCAACGTGCGGTTTCTTCTGCCTCAGAATGGGCTACTTCTCATGGCTTTCGGTTCTGTCCTCTTAAGTCTCATGCTATTACTTTTACTCGCTCTCATCTAATTTTCCAACCACCTCTTTTTCTCTATGGCTCTCCTCTCCTATACAAAACCTCCTCTTCCTTTCTTGGCCTTCTTTTCGATTCTCGTTTTACTTGGAAGGATCATATTGCCTCCTTGAAAATCTCAGCCTTGCAACGCCTCCGTCTCTTACAAATTTTGTCTCGTGTCGTGGTGTGCTGATCGGGCTACTCTCCTTCGGCTCCATGTTGTTCTCGTTCTCTCCAAACTTGATTATGCTTGCCAAGTTTATTCTTCCGCTTCAGACACCGTCCTCCAACAACTTGATTCTGTGCATCATCACGGTCTTCGTCTGGCACTTGGCGCTTTTAAATCCTCCCCAGTTGAGAGTCTGTATGCTGAATCAGGAGTTCCATCACTTTTCCGCCGTCGTGTTCTACTTTCTCTTCGTACTTATGCTAAGTTGCACTGTTTTCCTCATACTCCTCTACTTCCTCCCACTCCTGACATAGACATGTTTTCCACTCCTAGAACCAGGCCATCTTTTGCAACTCGAGCTCGTACTCTCCTCTCGCATTCCTCTCTTGCTATTAGTAATGTTTTTTCTTACCGCACATGTCTTTTTGCCCCCTGGCTACTTCCGCGACCGCACATTTGTTCTTCCATTTCTCCCGATTCCAAGTCCAATTCTGCATTCATTCATTCTCCGTGCTCGGTTTTCTGACCATCTCTCTCGCCATTCCTCTGCAGTCCCTATATACCCTGATGGTTCAAAAACCCCAGAGGGTGTTGGCTTCGTGATCCTCTTTCCTGACACCTTTTATCATTTTAGCCTTCCTACCTATGCAAGTGTTCTAACAGCAGAGTTATATGCCCTCTGGTTTGCGTTGCGGTATATTTGTCGTGCCTCCTCTCCTTTATTTGTAATATTCTCTGATTAATATAGTGCGCTATCCCTTCTTCAGTCACCTTCTGCTTCTCATCCTTTAGTCGTTCGTATCTTGGAATGGTTGTTCCATATCTCCTCTCGTCGTAAAACAGTCCAGTTTTGTTGGGTTCCAGGACATGAGGGCATCGCGGGCAATGAACGTGCTGATCAGTTGGCTCGCATGGCTGTTGCCAAAGATGCCTCTCCTTCCTTCCTCATTCCAGTCTCTGATTTTCTTCCTGCCCTAACTTCCTTCCTTCAGCACCGGTGGCAGTCTTGCTGGGACTCTATCACTAATAATAAACTACGTGTTGTTAAACCATTTATTTCTCCTTGGCTAGCCCCTTGCCACCGTAATAGGAGATGGGAGACTGCTTTAGCTCGTCGTAGAATTGGTCATACTAGACTTACCCACTCATATTTGATGTCTGGTGGTCACCCTCCCCTCTGTACGCATTGCAATGCCATTCTCTCTATACGTCATATTTTCCTTGATTGTCCTCTTTACACTGTACAGCGACGTATTTCCTTTCCTTTTTTGTCTTCCCTCCAACGTCCTTCCCTCCTTTCAGATTTTCTCCGAGAATCATCATATTTTTCCTGTCATAATATCATGTCCTTCCTTACCACTATTGGTCTTCTTTCCAACATCTAACTCCGTTCCTGACTTCACTAACCCCATCTGTGATATGATATACTTTTTGCATTGACCGAATTTCTTCACAATGCCGTGTCTGTATTTCCGGCCCGACCAGCATACATAACTTGTAGCCGATGATCTGGCTTTGTGCTGGATTTTGGCACTAGGTNGTGGTTCCGTTGTATAAATGTAAGGGTGATAGGTATGAATGTACTAGCTTTAGGAGTATAAGCCTGTTGAGTGTAATAGGGAAGGTGTATGGCATATTGTTAATTAAGAGAGTTAGAGAAGGTACAGAGAGAGAGAGATTGGTTATGAGCAGTGTGGCTTTAGAAGAGGGAGAGAATGCTTGGATCATGTGTTTGCAAAGTATTTAGCGATAGGTAAGGATGTTTTTTGGGCGTTTATGGATTAAGCGAATGCGTATGATTTAATTGACAGGGAGACTTTGTGGAATTTTATGACTGTATGGACTTGATGGTAGGTTACTAAATGGAGTGATGAGTTTTTATGTAAATAGTAGAGCGTGTGTACGAGTGGGAAATACTGTAGAGTGATTGGTGTCTCGTGAGAGTGGGGCTGTGGCAGTGAGGTGTGATGTCGCCTTTGTTGTTTAATATTTATGTGGTTGGTGTTGCAAGGGAGGTGAATGCAAGAGTGTTAGGTGGAGGTTTGAGTCTGGTGAATGCTGATAGTAGATAGTGGAATCTGAATCGGCTGCTGTTTGCGGATGATACTGCACTGGTGGCTGTTTGAGAGGAGAGATTATGACTGTTGGTAGAGGAATTTCGATGGGTGTGTGTGAAAGGAGAAAATTGAGAATAAATGAGAATATGAGTAAGTGATGAAGAGTACGAGGTTGGTAGATGGTAGGAGGATGAATATAGTTTTGAATGGTGAGTTGATTGAGTCAGTAGAGTGTTTCAGGTATTTAGGGTCACAGGATGCTGTGGATGGAAGAACAGATGCAGAAGTGAAGTTTAGAATGAATAAAGTAGGAAAGATGCTGGGAGGAATGAAAAAAGTGTTTCGATGTTCTCTTAGATGTCAAGAGAAAACTGTTTGAGGGTGTTTTACTGACTGCATTATGGGTGTAGCAGAGAGGAAAAGTTTGAATGCAATGGAGACGAGGTGTCTGAGGAGTATGTGTGGAGTGACGCGTAGGGATTGATTGAGAAATAATGAAGTGCGATGGAGAACTGGAATTATGCGGGCGATGGCTGATCGAGTTGAGCAGAGGGTGTTGCGATGGTTTGGGCATATAAAATGGATGAAGAGCGATTGGTGAAAAGACAACTGGATTGGATGTGAGGTGTAAGTGTGAGAGGACGACCATGAATAGGATGGGTGGACAGTGTGAAGAGAACGTTATATGCGAGAGGGATTTCTGATGAGTAAAGGAGTTGTGGCTACGTGTGATAGGATTGACTGGAGAGAAATTGTGATTGAATAAAAGTGACGCAGCCCTGAGGGGATATTCTCCCTCATTTGGTCTGGTCTGGGTAAGGGGATTGGTCCATTATGATGTGGCAGGAGTAAAGCAGCCTTGTTGTCAGGCCCTGTTGCGAATGTCGCTGATTGCAGTGCGCATTTGACCCTCGTGCGATGAGGATCTATCCCTTTTCCTGGGGCTAAGATGCAAATGAAAGTATGTATGTGTGTGTGGATGAGTAAATTCTGAGTGTGTCATCCTTTTTCCGGTACCTCCATATCTTTGGGGGAAGCAGCCTAGGTATATAGATAGATGAAGAGATACTAAATTGATTGATTAGGAGATAGACTAGAGAATGGTTAATTGGAGAGAGAAATGAGTGGCTGATAAACATTGATTCGGAGGCAGAGAGCTGAAGGCTGAGGAGTGCCCCTCATCAGGGTGCAGAACCAACATTGACGGGGGTGGATTGGGTTCAGGTGGTGCTGCTGTGGGGTGAAAGTTCTTGGGTTGGGGATCAGTAGGTTGGAGTGGGTTCTCGATTGTCCACGAGTGGAAGGGGTGTTTCTGAGTACCGTTTAACCATTTGGGATAAATGGAAAAGGTTTGACTCTGCCACCGTGGAACCTGCGAGGTGGAAACCCTCTTGGTTGCTCGCTCCACTTTCCTGCTGTGATTCACCCTGAACTGATCTCCCAGTTGTTCTGCCCCCCTTCTTTGGGTGTATCCCCAAGTAGGGTCCTAGTCGTTTTCCCCACTACTTCGGGTTTATCCTGAAGTAGATCCCTTTGCTTCAGGTTTACCCTGAAGTAGAGCTCCCTCAGCAGGTTCAGTGTTAACTGTTTAGTGGAGAGATAAGCAGAGTATGGTATGGAAATAAGAGATGATCGATTGAGAGGAATTGTTGGTTGGTTGATAGAATAGTTGAGCAAGAGAATGGATAATTTAGTCATGAAAAAAGAGAGGGAGGGTATGGAAAGTAAAGATGCTTTGATTGGGAGAGGAAGACTGAAAGGTAGGGTCATGTGAGAAGACTGGCAAAAGATAAGTCTGTAGGGAGGGTGATTTAAATGGTTGTTTTTTACGATGAGAGAATGCTGGATATGAATGGAAGAGTTGGCACTGGTCCTGAGGATAACATAACGGGTTGTACTGGAGTCCCTATCTATCTCTATACCTAGACTGTTTCCCCCAACGAAAGGGAGGTAGCTGAGACAGGACGACACACTCTCAGTGTACTCATCCACACAAGCACATTCATTGTCATCTTATCCCCATGGGGAGAAGGGATTGATCCTCACCGTACCACACAGCACGAGGGTCAAATGCGCAGTGCACTCAGCTACATCTGCAGCAGGGCCTGACAGCAGAGCTGGTTTACCCCTTCTACATCATAATGGACCCTCCCCTTACCAACACCTGACCTAATCAGCTGATCAAACCTAATGCAGGAGTATGTCTTCTTTGGGTTGCGTCATGATTTATTTATTCATTGTTTCTCTGCAATCACTTCGGTCACGCTCAGCCACTCTTCCTTGGTCAACAGAGATCCCTCTCGCATCTGACGCTCTCTTCACGCTGTCCATCCATCGTATTCGTGATCTTCTTCTCAGCCTTACACCTCTCGCATCCAATCCAGTTATCTTTTTGACTAACTGCTCTTTATCCATTTTATATGCTCAAACCATCGCAACACTCTCTGCTCAACTCGATCAGCCATCGCCCGCAAAACTCCAGTCCTTCTTCGCACTTAAACCATTTCTCACTCGATCCATATGTGTCAAACCAAACATACTTCTCAGACACCACATCTGCATTATATTGAAACTTTTCGTCTCGGCTACATCCATATTCTATCTTTCAGCCTCATATGATGCAGTCAGTACAATACCCTCATACAGCTTTCTGTTTACATCCACTCTAAGCGAACGATATCCAAACTCCTTTTTTCATTCCTCCCAGCACGTTTCCTACTTCATTCATTCTAAACTTTACTTCTGCATCTACTTTTACATCCACAGCAACATGTGACCCTAAATACTTAAAACACTTCACCTTGTCAGGCAACTAACCATTCAAAACTGCATTCATCCTCCTACCATCTAATGGTAATGAAGTACCAGGAGAAAATGATAATCGGAATTGACTGAAGGATATGTCAGGAGAGGAGGATGTGCATTTGTAGCTCGTATTTCAGATACAAAGATGCACATAAATATACATGGTATAATGGGAACGGGGATCGTGTTGTACGAAGCCTGACTGATTATGTGCTTGTACGATGCTGGGAATGGTTGCTCATACGAGGACTGTGAGAGTGCAATGTGGAGGTCTGTCAGATCATATGATTGTGGTATGGAAGATCAAGCTGAGAGGAGTGAGATGGATCAGGAGAGAGAGGAGCAATCAGGGAGAGGGACTGATAGTTGAGAAGCTGAGGATCGAAGAAATGGCAGATGATTACTGTACCAAAGTAGGGGAGGGGTTAGAATCAGTGAAATGGATCTGGACAGCCTGTGGAATGCATATAGGGATTGCTTAGTTAGAAATGCTAAAGCTGTGTGTGGTGTGGCAAGAGGAACAACAGAGAAGATAAGTACGGCGTGATGGGATGGTGAGGTTAACAGAGCAGTGGAGGAAAAGAGGAAGATGTGGCTAAAGTGGTTACAGGACGGGTTCGGTTGAAATAAGAACTGACTATACTGAGTGCAAGATGGATGTAAAGACTAGTGAAGAGGGAAGAGGAGGAGGTAAATGATGAGCTGGGAAGAAAAATGAATGCAAACTTCTCTGAAAGTGGGAAGTTTTTCTGGAAAGCAGCGCAGAAATGTGGAAGTGAAAGCAGAATGAAATGTGATGGTGTGAAGGATGTAGGTGGTAGATTATTAACTCATGGGTGTGATTTAAGGGCCAGATTTAAAGAATAGTTTGAAAGCCTGATGAATGGGAATAGAGAGAGCAGAGCGGCTTTTAACGTGATTGGGTTTGGGGGTGTGCAGAGAAGGAATGCAGTGCCAGGAGACGTGACACACGCACAGGTGAAGAATGCTGTGAAGCTGTTGATGAATGGGAAAGCAGCTGGGGTTATGAGATGTATGCAGAGATGATTAAGTGAAGTGGAGAGTGTGGAATGTAGTGCTTGTTGGAGATATGTAAAAAGGCATGGATGAGTGAAACTGGCAGCAGAGTGGAAATAGGCTGTGATTTTACTCCTGTACGAAAATAAAGATGAACGATGTGTGTGCAGGAATTATTATAGGATAAGTTTATTTATGGAAGGTATATGGAAATATTATTATATAGAAAGTAAGAGGGATATCAGAAGTCCTAGTGAGTGATGAACTGGGTGGCTTTAGGAGTGGCAGAGGATGTGCGGATCAGATATTTGCAGTGAAACAGATAGCAGAGAAAGCTTGTGAGAAGGACCATAAGATGTTTAAGGCATTCATTGATCTTGAAAAAGCATACGACAAAGTGGACAGAAGGATTGTTGAAAGTTTTGTGGATATTCGGTGTAGATGGTAAGCTGCTAGGTGCCGTCAAGTTTCTTTATGATGGTAGTGAAGCATGTGGAAGGGTTAATGGGCATCTAAGTGAATGATTCATGATCGGTGGGGGCGTGTGACAAGGTTGTGTGATATTCCCATGGTTGTACATATATGGATGTGATGATGAGAGAAGTAAAAACACGAGTAATGGATGGGGGGATGGCATTGGTAATCATTGGTGATGGATGGAACATGTCAAATTTGTTGTATGTTGATGATGCAGTACTACTTGCAAATTTGGAACAAGTAGTTGGTACGCTAGTACAGAGTTTTGCTGATGTCTGTGAACGTCGTGCCTTGAGAGTAAATGTTGAAAAGAGTAAAGTGATGGTTATTGAGAGAGTTGACTTCCTGTGCGATGTTTCAGTGAATGGAGAGTGATAGAAAAGAGAGGAAAATGTGCAAAAGAAGCGGAATGTAGAGGGACACAAGGAAGAAAAATAGCAGGTGCAATGAAGGCCTTGATAAGAAACAGAGGGTTGAGTGTTGCAGCTTAACCAGGCTTACATGTAGGAGTGTTAATTGCTAACTTTTACTTGGATGTGAGCTATGGTGTTGCGTGAAAATGATACGAGTAAGAGCAGTGGAGATTGGACCGCTGAGGAATGTATGTGGAGTACAGAGGGTGGATAGGATACGAAATAATGTGATTCGTGAAAAATGTGGAGTGACGTCTGTGGACACCAGAATCGATAACAGTGTACTGTGATGGTATGGTCAGATGGAGAGAAAGGATAACAAGAGAGTGGTGAAAAAGGTATATCTGAGCGGTTTTGAAGGAGGGAGGAGGCGAGGCAGGCCAAGGAGAAGGTGGAGAAATATGGTGGATGAGTGTGTGAGGAAGGGAGGTTTGGAAGTCGGTGAGGCTATGGAACTGACATGAGATCGAGCTGGCTGGATGAATGTTGTGAGAAGTGCATGATCAGGGGTTTGGCATCTCTTTTTAATGTGGCAGCGCCCGGATTGGCTCATTTGGTACGTTTATGTGAAGCTACTGAACGTGTTGATTGTTTTTGTCGTTCCAGATAGAACCAGGATTCCAGGGGCTTGAATGATGAGTGAATGGAAGCTTGGCCCATTGGACTGGGCAAATTTGGGCCTTGAGGCCATTGCTACTCCTCACCCTGCCCTAGGGTGGGAAAGGAGGTCCATTTGATGAGGATGAGAATGCTGGATGAATTAGTAGGTAGACGACGAGAAAATTGGCTGAGAGTCGAGTTCAGAATGTGGTTGAGAGAGAAGCGATCAGGTAAATGAGATTGGAAGGTACGGTGAAAAAAGGACTGTACAAGGAGTGGTTAGAACAGATTTGAGTGATACAGGATTTTAAAATCAGGCGGTAGTTGCCGACTGGATGCAAAGCTTGTGAGATAACAGATATTAAAGTTAAGTGAGACAAGAACGCTGTAGCTAGGTGGTGCTGTTGGTCAAACATGAAAGCTGATGTGGAAATGCTTAAAGGAAGACTGACTAGCAATGAAAAAAGTAAGTGTTTTTGTTAGAATTAATATAGACAATGTGAATCAGTTTTAGTACAATAAAAGAGCTTAATGGGTACAGTAAGTGTATATGTATGGTACTGCTGTGTGCAGAAACTATTTTCAAAGTAAAATAAGGAAAACAAGTGTCAGTGAGTATAAATACAGTATATTGTTAGAAGAGGATCCATAAATGATGCATTACATGTTGATATGGTGCACCATTATGCAGGTCCTAGACCGACTAGGGATGTAGAAAATGTGTAAGTGGTAAGTGAAAGTAAAGAACAGTTATTGGCAAGTGTTACCATCGTCAGCTTCGGAAACAAACTGTCCATGTCATGTTTTATACTTTTCGTAAATTGGGGGGGGGAGTATCTATATCCATAATTATTAATTAAATGTTTATCCTTCTATAGCTTTATAAATTTTAGACCACTCAGACCCTAGACATGACGAAGGCAAATATAGCAATATGTGTGCCACATGAAGATCTGATTTAGGCAGAAATCCAGATTTTGCCGAGAAATGACTTAGGCAGTTTGTTTACGAGGATGACGATATAGCACATGAATGGACCTACCAGTACAGAAATAAAGTTTGTGTATGATGCTTTCGTATGGAAATTGCTGTTAAAGCTTGAAAGCAACGCTGTAGTGAAAGTATTATGTCAAGGGAGGCTAGAAAACTAATGTCAAATTGAACTTGTTATGCTGAATGAGAGTAGAAAATAAGTTGACGTGTTATGTTGAGTAAGGCTTGACAAAGAGTTGTGAGAGTTACATTAAAGCAGGTATCACTCGGGGACCCATGGACTTTGTGTGGAGAACAGAATGGACGTCCCCACTCTACTTTCCCTAGCTAGAAAATGAGTAAATGTGTGAAAAATGAAAATGCTGGTGTTTTGTGTACAAATAACTAAGTAAGATGCTTCTCTGCTGAGGTTCGTGTTTTGTTAAAGTGAAGAATGGTCGTATGCGTAAACGAGAATATCGGGATCTCGAGCCGCACTTTGTGGTAGGTGGGGGCGCCCATCATCCACGCACTTAGTGTTGTGGTACTGTGTTTTTAGGGTAGGTCAACACTTGAGTTCCAAGCCAAATGATTTCGAAAGGATTTACAACGCTGGGTGGTAACCTTATAACCAACCAACACCTGTTCCCTACGTGAGAGCATGTTGGTTGGCGATGGGTTAATGCCCCTCCACGGAAAACAACTAACTAAAAATGCGAAGAAGATAGCTAATATGGAATGCGAGACGCAAGACTGACTAGCAATAAAAGAAATAAGTGCTTTTGTTTGAATAAATCAAGAAAAAGTGAATCAGTTTAAGTACAGTAAAGAAGCCTTATGGGTTCAGTAAGTGTATATGTATGGTACTGCTGTGTGCAGAAACTAAAATGGAAGTAAATTAAGGAAAACAGTTGTGAATGAGTATAAATGTGTTGTTAATAACTGATCCATAAGTGATGCATTACGTGTAGATATGGGGGTGGATTGTGCAGATCCTAGATCAATTATAAATGTAGAAAATGTTGGCATGTGTAAATGTAGCCCATGAAAGGACCTACCAGTACAGAAATAAAGTTTGAGTATGATGCTTCCGTATGGAAATTATGTTAGCTTGAAAGCAACGCAGTAGTGAAAGTATTATGTCCAGCGAGGCTAGAAGACAATTGTTAAATTGAAAGTTATGCTGAATGAGACTAGAAAATAAGTTGAAGTGCGTCATGTTGAATAAGGCTAGACAAAGTCAAAGTGTGCGTTACATTAAAGCGGGCATGACATCAGGGACCCATGGACGTCGGGTGGAGAACAGAATGAGCGTCCAGACTCGGCCTTCCCTAGTTAGAAATTTAGTAAATGTGTGAGAAATGAAATTGCTGGTATTTTATTGTGTAGAGATAAGTTCAAGTAAGGTGCTTCTCTTGTGAGGTTTGTGTTTTGGTATAATGAATAACGGCATTAGGCGTTATCGAAAATATGGGGATCTCGAGTCACACTCGACGCTAGTCAATGTGCTTAACCAAAATGTGGAATCCACTGTTATGTGGTATGGCATATCTGCAATCCTGAAATGCCAGAATTGGTGGAAAAGATGTGAAGCTCAAGCAGGTGTGTTTGCAATCGTTTTCTGATACAGTGGTAGATTACACTTCTAAATATCATCACAATTGTGACTGCATACGGACAGTTGCGGTATCTTCTTAAGGAGTATACCAATCGCACAGGATATGGAATTCCACAAAAATTGTTTGAGCATGCCACTGTAAGAGGCAGATTCGAAAATGGCACTTGCTTTGATTGAAAATTGCAGGGACAATGCAGTTGATTGTGTGATAGTGGAATCCACTTTTGGAGTGGAACATAAATAATATTTCCTCTATTTCAAACACCATCCATAATAATTAACATCGGAAACATAAAAGCTTGAGTGGGGACTGGAAGTGTGGAGAGAGATAAGTGGATAGAGCAGGCTGTGGTTGAAGGTGAGATGAATTTTCATGGCTTGGTTGAGAGCTAGGACAAGACATTAGTTGCGAGAGAGGATGACGACAGCAATTAGTCTTTGGGAAAAAGTGAGAGGAAAGATGGAGTGGTTTGGTAGACAAGAGAATTATGACTTGTTTGGGGAAAAGTGAATGGATTGATAGGTTAGATGGAAGAGAGGATAATGGCACAAGAATGATTGTTGAAGAAGTATAGTTTGAAGAGGATAATGACTTGGTTATGATTAGATAAAAGTGAGAGGAAGGATGGATTGGGTAGGTAGGCAAGAGGATTATGACAAATGATTGTTTGGGAGAAAGTGAATGAATGGATGGATTGGTTAAATGGAAGAGAGGATAATGACTGAAGAATAATTGTTTAAGAAGTAGGATATGTTGAAGAGAGGATAATGACTCGGTTATGATTTGGGAAAAGTGAGATGAAGGATGGATTGCTTAAATGGAGGAGAGAATTCCGTATGAATTAGTTGACCAAAAAAAATTAGGCAATAAGTAATTTGAATGTTAGGTAGGTGCCTTGAGTGAGGACAGGAAAGGAATTAAATAGCAGTGTGTAGGTATTGATATTTCAAGAAGACTATGTGACTGGTAAGGAGACATACTGGAGGATGATTAATATGAGATAGGAGTGGTAGATAGGTTTGGCCTGAGTGGGGATTGGAAAGGAACTGGGCAGTAGAGTGTTGGTATTATTCTTTCAGGAAGAGAGTAGATTTATTGGTTAGGAGAGACTGGAGAGTGATATACTGGAAAAGATGAACGAATAGTTGAAAAGAAATTTTGGTTAGAATACAAATAGAGAACTGAAAGATGGCTGAGGAGTGCCCCTCATCAGGGTTCAAAACCAAGGTAGATGGGGGTGGATTGGGTTTGGGTGGTGCTGCTGTGGGGTGAAAGTTCTCGGGTTGGGGATCAGCAGGTTGGTGTGGGTTCTCGATTGTCCATGAGTGGATGGGGTCGTTCTGAGTATCGTGTAACCAAGAGGGATACATGGAAAAGGTTCGGCTCCGACCCCATGGAACCTGCGAGGTGAAAACCCCCTGGGTTGCTCACTCCTCATTCCTGCTGTCATGCACCCTGAACTTGATTCCCCGGTTGCTGTTCCCTTCTTTGGGTTTATCCTGAAGTTGGGTCCCACCATTTCCTCCACCTATTTCGGGCTTACCAGTAAGTAGAGTCCTCTTGGTAGGTTACCGTATTAATGAAGGACAAATATTTGCAGGAGGTAGATGTGATGTTATGAATGGCAGAGAGAATTGGGTAAGCTTGCTGATGAAAGGGATAGTTTGTTTAGTAGATATAGTTAGAACATTGGCAAAAGATTGATCTGAATGGTGAGAAAGATGGCAAGCATTGTTTTTGGAGGATGAGAGGATACAGATTGGGTGATAGATTGGGGGGGGTGGGAGTAACGGTTCGGTTGTGAGAAAGTAGAAAGGACTGGTTAAGTGTGACAGAGTTATTGTTGGAAGAGAACTGTGCAAAGAATGGTTGAGAGACAGATTAAAGTGAGCAAAGGTTGGATTATGTCAAAGGAACGATAGATTTAAAGGATGGAAGAGGACTGGAAATGATGCATTGGTCGTAAGTAATCATACTAGGCCGGGATTAGTTGAGAGTGACAGGACGAGTCTTTTGGTTGACAGATGATGAATGTAGTTGTTGATAGACTGGAGCTGCATCTAATAGGAAAAGGATGAGGAAGTATTGTTCAGATACGCACACACACACAGGCATCACCATATCAGTTCATGATCGTGTAGTAGTGTTTCCTAATTTTGATGAAGTGATCTGTGCATTATAGTGAATTAGTGAAAGTATCTTTCAAGAGGTGGAAGTTGAAAACAATAAACTGCATTTGAACTGGTGTGGCTGTTGAGTTGTGTATTTGTGTACATCCTTGTTGTACTTAGTGCATGTGATGGTTATGCGGCCCTGAATCTGCTTGTGTTGATGGTGATTCTGTAGTGAATAAAAGTGAACAAGGGCATGAAATGCAATAGTGAGAGATGTGAGCCATTGCTACCCAACATGAAATTATGATAGAAATGCATTTTAATTACGGTAAAAATAATGGTGCATTATACTGTGCTTGGGGTGGATATTGATTTTAGACGTGATAGTCAAAATTGTTTATTCTGCTTCTATAAGGTTTGAATTTAGGCTAGCATATGCTTTTTAATCTGCCTGTTTTGGGTTTATACAGCATGTTTTGCTTATTGTCCAATAGTTTTTGTCAGTACCTCACCCTAAGAGAGATTATGAACCCTTCTAGTGGCCATTAAACAATCTTCACAG
>JAGKTI010023559.1:0-14754 GCA_018397915.1 Birgus latro
AAATCCCCACCTGAGGTCTTGCCTGGTCTTTACGAATCCACCCATTTCACTCAGTACATGGTGATCCATGCAGTGGAAGGTATCCCTGTGATGGACTTGGGTATTTTTGAGGTGTACCGTACCATTGTTACTGCTTGAGGTAGGGAGCAAAAAATTGCTTCGCAACAAGATGGGAGCCTTGTTGTGGAGGTCACCTCTCCAGATGAGAGAGATCGACTCTGTTCTCTGTCTGAAGTGTCTGGGGCCTTGGTTACGTGCTCGCCACATCCCAATTTGAACCAATCTCGTGGGGTGGTCTACTCTCAGGAGCTGCTGCGGTACTCAGAGAAGAAACTTCTTGAGGAACTCAAGGTCCATGGTGTTTCTAAAGTTGAAAGATTCCGTAAGAAGACTGATGGTATCCTTTTGCCTATGCCCTCCCATTTTTGACTTTCCATGCCACTGAGCTTCCTTCTTCCATCAAGATTGCTTGGATGTTGCTATGGGTAAAGCCATATGTACCCAATCCAAGACGTTATCACTGTCAAAAGTTTGGCCATATCAGTAACTCCTGTTGTAGACTATTGCAGGGGCTTCCTGCAATAAGTACCATGTGTGAAAATTCCCATGAGGATCTGAGTTGTTCTGGTATTGAGACCTGTGTCAATTGTGGGCGTGACCATGCAGCTTCCTCTAAATCTTGTGACAGATACAGATTTGAGTATGAGGTCTTGTCTCTGTGCACTCGTGAGAGGATTGCCTTTGTGGAAGCTAAAACCAGGGTCATGTCCATATCTAGTCGACCCAAAGTTTCCTTCACTTCAGATCTCACAGCTCCAATTTCTCAGGTTCCTAGGCAATTCATCCAGTCCAGCTGCTGTTCTGGTGGTGGTGTACAGGTCTCTTGACGACGTCAGAGCCCAGGTACTTTGTCTACCTCTAGTGTGTACAGTACGATACTGATCCCTCAGTGCCCATCAGCAACAAATTTGCAGCTTTGGGAGATACTGCTGATGGGGAAGAAACCTCTGAAATATGTCTATGAGTATGTCTCTGATTCCTTCTGAAGTTGTGCAGGCTGAGGTACGTGAACCTCCCCAGTCCTCCTCCAGATGCATTTACTTGCTAGTTGGGAGAAATTGCGTAGTCTTATTGCCCACTTTTCTACAGTACAGTATGCTTATGCATCCAGGAGACCATGGTTGGGGATGTTGCTCCTTCCGGTTCTCCTGGTTACCATGTATTTTATTATGATCCTCTTCCTGGCCGAGGACATTATGATGGTACTGCTATTCTTGTTTGCTGTGATGTCCCATTCACTTGTCTGAGTCTTTCAACTCCACTGCAGTCTGTTGCCATTCAGATTTTCCTTTGCCGTTGTTATTCAGTGTGTAGTCTCTATCACCCTGCTAATGCTCCTGTTGAGAGGTACATCTCAACCACCTCGTTCGTAATCTTCCTTCCCCATTTCATTTACTGGGTGGCTTAAATGGTCGTCACCCTCTGTGGGGTTACTGCACGACCAACCCTCAAGATGTCTGGCTGGCATCTTTGGTGGAAGATCAGGAAATGAGGGTTTTGAATTCTGGGGATATGATGTACTTTCATAGTCAAACTGGTGTTTTTACAGCCATAGATGTGTCTCTGTGCTCGGATACTGCTGTTTTGGATATTAATTGGAGGGTGTTGGCGGAATTGCATGTCAGTGACTACTTCCCCATTGTCTTAACATCTGCTGAGTGTGAACCACTCTGTCGCCTTCCTGGCTGGTGCCTGGATAGAGTAGACTGGCAGCTTTTCACGGCGTTATGTTCCACTGACCGATCTGTGGATGATATTGGCAGTACTGCTGAGGTGGTGGCATATGTTGCTGATGTGTGCACTAAACAGCTCTTTTATCTACTCCCAAGACGTCTGGTCATTTTCCCAAGCATCCTGTTCCCTGGTGAATCCCTGAGTGCTCCTCTGCATTGAAGGCCAAGTGTGTCACCTTCTCTTCCATTTGCCATTGTCATGGGGACCCGCAATGTTTGGTGGCCTTTTGAAGGGTGCGAGCTCATGCACGGCGGGTATTAAAAGAAGCCAGGTGTGCATCATGGAAGACCTATGTTTCTTCGCACAACTCAGGGACTTCCCTCACCCAGGTGTGGAACCAGGTGAGAAAAGTTTTAGGGAACTTTACTGTCCCCTCCTCTCTTGTTTTATTGGATGCAGGTGTGACTGTGACTGATCCCTTCACTGTTGCCGAACTCTTTCATGGTCATTATGGTGATGTGTCAAAAAAGGACACTGTATCGCCTTCAGTAAGCCACCATTGGCACCTGGAATCTTGTGGTTTCAGTTTCACCTCTTTTGGGGGTGAACCTTATAATGCCCTCTTCTCTGTTTCCGAGCTTCGCGCAGCTTTGTCACAGTGTCATGATTCGTCTTCAGGCTATGATAATTTTCCATATGCCTTTTTTTCGTTATATGTCCGACGAATTTCTTTCCTTTTTAATGACGCTTTATAATAGAATTTGGTGTACTGGTGAGTTTCTGTCCTCTTGGGGTGTTGCTGTGGTTATCCCTATCCATAAGCCCGGAAAGAATCATCTGCAGGCAACAAATTATCGTCCTATCTCTCTAACCTCTTGTGTTTCCAATATGTTGGAGACGATGGTGAATGGACGGTTCATGTCGTATTTAGAGAGGGGCAATTTCTTATCATCAGTCCAGTATGGTTTTCGTAAAATGGAATCTACATCTGATGCCCTATTGTCCATGGAATCTTCTGTCTGTGAGGCTTTCTCCACTAACCAACACCGCATCACGATCTTCTTCGATCTGGAGAAGGCACACAACACTGCCTGGCATCATGGCATTTTACTATCTCTTCGTGAGTTTGGTCTTCGTGGCCGTTTGCCTGGTGTTTTATCTAACCATTTCTTAAGGGTGCAGATTGGGAGTGTGCTTTCTGATGCCCATCCACTCCAAGATGGGGTGCCGCAGGGGAGTATCCTTAGTGTCATGCTCTTTGCTGTGGCTATCAGTAGTGTTGTCAGTGTACTCCCTGATGGGGTCCTTGACTCTTTGTATGTTGATGACCTGCCAGTCACCATCTCTGCGTCTTGGATGTTTTTGGTTGGGAGGAAGTTGCAGCTGACACTTAATAGGATTTCCCAGTGGGCTGAGACTCGTGGTTTCCAATTTTCTTCTACGAAGACTGAAGCTTCACATTTTTATCATCTTCAAGGTATTCATCAAGACCTAGTCCTATATCTTCCTGGTCGCAGAATCTCATGTGTGGAAGAGACTAGGTTTCAGGGTCTTATCTTTGATATACGTCATGCCTGGGTTCCTCACTTCTGATACATTTAGTCAGCCAGTATTAAGGCCATGTGTCCCCTGAGGGTTCTGGCTCATATCTCCTGGGGTGCTGACTGTCGGACCCTCCTCCTCTTGCACAGATCGCTTATTCTTTGTAAACTTGAGTATGGGTGTGAGGTTTTCTCTTCTGTTATGGAGGCCTCTCTCCATATGTTGGATTCTGTGCACCATGCTGGTGTTCAACTGGCGACGGAAGCTTGTACGTCATCCCCAATTTCGAGTTTGTTGGTGGATGCTGGCGCCCTTCCCTTGGACTTGCGCCGCCTGTCGTTGATGTTGAGGTGATGGTATCGGGCTCACCTCCTCTTGCATTCAGTGCCCTGTGTCATTGTCTTCCAAGAATCCCGTTCTCTTAATGTCGCTCACCTGAGATTCTCGAAGCCTTTTGGTTATATATGTCTGTCCGTTTAATGTCAGGTTGTCCTCATCACATCCCTAGAGCCGGCTATTGGCTGCTCACTCTTGTGTCAATTGTAGGTCTGTTACTGATAAAAAGAGCCTTCTTCCCTCTCACGTGTAACTTTGTCTGTTTTTAGAGAATTCCTTCACGCATCAGGGCTCCATCCCTGTCTATACAGATGGTTCTAAGTATTATGCTGGAGTAGGCTTTGATGTCATCTTCCCTACTTTCTGCTGGGGCAGTAGGCTTCCTAATAATGCTTCAGTTTTTACGGTGGAACTGTTTGCAATTTTACTTGCTCTTCAAATCATTTTTACTTTCCCCAATCCTCTTTTATTGTTTTCAGTGACTTTCGTAGTGTTCTTTCTGAACTGAAAACTTTTAGTTTCTCTCATCTACTGATTTCGTCTATTTTACCTACTCGGCCGTCGTGACCATCAGGTGGGTTTTTGTTAGGTCTTGGCCCATGTGGGAGTCTTGGGAAATGAGCTGCTAAGGCAGCAGCGGCCCGGCCTGCTCCTGCCATGGGGTCCCCGCCTCCTCAGCTTCTCCCTGAATCTGATTTTCGCCAATTTTTTGACGGTCTGGTTCGACATTGTTTGCAGGAACTCTGGGATGCTGCAGAAACCAACAAGCTGCGTCCAATCTGTGCAAAAGTGGGCTCCTTCAGTTACCGGAGCTTGTCTCGTCGGTGGGAGACGGCTTTATGCCGCCTCGACAGTGGCCACGCCCGTTTCTCTCATTCCTACTTGATGGAGGGGGGGGGGGGGGGGGGGTCCCCCTTCTGTCTGTGGCAACTGCCTTTTCCCCTTAACTGTCTGGCACTTGCTGGTGGAGTGCCCCAGTCTTCGGCATTTACACTACCGTTACCCCTCTGACCACCTGGCAGAAGACAGCATGCATTGTCTTAGTCTGTGCTTGGTGAAGATGCCTGTTTTATGGGAGGGGGAATCCTTTTTTTGTGGAGGAGGCCAGACAGCTTTGCAATATTTAGTGTTTTTACTTCTCTTTATTCGATTTTTCTCTTCATATTTCTTGTGTGCTTTCCTTCCTTTTGAGTGTTTTGCTTTAGCCTCTCTTGTTTAGCTACAGTATGCATCCGACAGCATATGACCCTGGCAGTTTTGCTGCTGGTTGATTTTGGCAATCACTTAGTCAGTATCTAACCATATTCTCGTCAACTCTGGTGTCCACAGACTTCCTTACTCAGAGTCATTCACGAACCACATTATTCCTTATCGTATCCACTCTTCGCACTCCACACACATTCCCAAACAGCTCCATCTCCACTTCTCTTAAGCTTGTCATTTACTTGTTCAAGCCACTCCATAGTCTCGAACCTGTATGTTGCAGTCGGCATTAAAACTCCTTCAAGCAAGCCTCCTGAAACACCAAATAGGTATCCTCATAGCATCAGCCACTTTTTTTCCTTGTGACACTCTATTTTCCACTTCTTTTGCATATTTACTTGTACCTTTCTTTTCTCTCACTGCAACCAAGGACTTAAACTCTCTCAACAACACATCACAAACATCAAAAATAAATTAACACCTAGACTCAATGCCCTGAGGTCACTTGCTCATACAACATTTGGACACAACAAAGAAACCACCACCACAGTATACAAACAATATATACGTTCAGTGATGAATTATGCAAGCCCAGCTTGGGCTCCTAGCCTCACTAAAACACACTATAACACTCTTCAGACCATACAAAATAAGGCCCTAAAAATAATCACAGGCTACACAGCTACTACACCTACAGACCACCTACACCAATAAACGAAAGTCCTCAAAGTCAAGGATCATCTAGACATAAGAGGCACCCAAATTCATGCTGCAGCCTCTACAAACCCACAACATCCACTACACTACATGGCAGCACATCCACACACACCAAGGAACATCAAAACAACACCCAGCACACGGTATCATACACAAATACTGTCATCTCTTCCCCCCTGCCTGCCTCAGACCAGCTTCCACAAGCATATCCATACTCAGATCACTCGCCGCTCCATTCAGTCACTTAAAGACAACACACAGCTACATGCACGGCCTCCTGATATCCATCCTTCTGAATCCTATCTCCCTCGTGAGGACAGGGTCCACCTGGCCAGGGTGAGATGTGGGCATCATCCAGTCCTCTTAAGTTATCAGAAGAGGCTGGATGACTCCGTCGCTGACGCCTGTCCAGGATGTAACACAGCACCCCATACAATTAAGCACATCATGGAAGACTGCATTGCACACAATCACCTACGCCAACAACACAACATACACTCCTTGAGAGCTCTGTGGGAAAGTCCGGTCTCGGCCGTGGCCTTCCTTAGGGATTCGGGGCTGTTCAGCCAGACTGCCTGGGGAACAGCTACTACTACTGCTACTACTCTCTCAACAGTTCAGGTCACTCTCCATTCAATGTAACATCACACTGGGAGTCACCTCTCTCAACAACCATCACTTTACTTTTAACTAAATTCACTTTCAAAACTCTGCACAGGATCACAAGCACCTGGAGAAAGTGGAGAGAGTTGGCCAGTCTGTCAGTGAACTAGGGGATACTGCTGGTTCATTATGCAAGGATCTACTGCACCTGCATAGACCTGTGCTGCTCTATGCTGCAGAGACATGGGCACTGACAGCAAATTTGGAAAGGCTGCTGTTGACTTGTGATCACAGGATGCTGAGGTATATGGCAAGAGTTAAGTGGAGAGAGTATCAAATAAGGAGGTGAGAAGATGTGGAGTGGAGATCATAGAGGATAAGATTCGGAGAATGAGATTGAGATGGTTCGGTCATGTGTGCAGAAGAGAGCAAGATAACATTTTGATAAGGGCTATGGAGCTGGTAGTAGAAGGAAGGAGACCAGTGGGAAGACCAAGAGAACTTGGAGGCAAGTGGTTACGGAAGAAATGAGATGTTTAAGTACAGTATTAGAGAAGAAGATGCGGAGGACAGGGATAGATGGAGACAACTCATATCACGTCCAACCCTGGCACTGGGAAGAGAAGGATGCTAACCGAATATGATATTTGCTCAAAGTCTCGCAACGATTACTGGAGAACTGGAGAATGCGCAAGGAATCTGAAAGGCCCAGGTTATGTGTCCTGGCACGGGCCTTGCTGATAAAAAATCCAAATCTCCGCAATGGGGTCAAGGTCATAGTAAGAAATAGTGACAGACACATGCATTCTTTGACACCTTTGTCAGATCCCTTGGTGATGTTACACACGATGTTATCGTAGGGTCTTCAGATTTTGTTTGGATTACACATGCCTTACCACAGAGCTAAGCTTCCTCATTGTGGCCACAGTAAAAATATTTAACTAACTAGTATGTTTCTGGCATCAGAGTCTCCCAATGATTCTAGGAGAACCGGAGACTGCGCAAGGAATCTGAGAGGCCGATGTTACGACATGTGTCCTGGCATGGACCACTACTGACAGAAAAACAATGTAAATGTCTCCTATGGGGTCAAAGTCACTAAGAAACAGTAGATGGTGACTAGCGACTGTCCACAGGACATTTACAGAGTTCCAGTTAATATTATTCTCGCCTCACAGTCTCGCAACGATTCCAGGAGAACCAGAGAATGTACAAGGAATCTGAGGGGCCCAGGTTATGTGTCCTGGCATAGGCTATTGCTGATTGGGAAAAAAAATCCAAATCTCCCCAATGGGCTCAAGGTCATTTTTAGAAAGAGTAGCAGACACATGCATACATCGGCACCTTCGTCAGACCACTTGATGTTTAAAAGGATTTACCCTAGGGTCTTCAAATCTTGTTTATATTAGACATACCTTACCACACGGCATAGCTTCCTTATTGTGGCTACACAATAGATATAACTAATTATTGTTGTTCCAGCCTCAGAGTCTCCTAGCGATTCCAGGAGAACCAGAGACTGCGCAAGGAATCTGAAGGGCCCAGGTTTTATGTCCTGGCATGGACCATTATCATTTTAAAAAATCCAAATCTCTCCTATGGGGTCAAGGTCACTAAGGAACAGTAGATGAACAGTAGATGGAGACTAGTGACTGTCTGTAAGACAGAGTTCTAGTTATTATTTATTATGTTGGGCTGAGAATCAGGAGGGAGATGGAAACAGTGAGGCCAGCTTGAGATTTATTCTAATATGCACAGCCAAGGGCGCTTCCTCCCTCCAGGGCGGTCCGAGTCAGACTGCCCACCCGCGCCAAGCAAGCACCCGCTGCAGGTGGTGGCAGAAAACTTCCCATGTGAATTCAAACTCCAACACCCTCCCCCCCCTTGCAGAGAACTCCCCACTTCCTGCAGTATTAATAAAAAGTACATTGGTCAAGGAGGAGGGAGGTCACTGCAATAACAGAACAATGGGCAGATATTGTCACTCATTATAACTTAAGACTAGGCATTACATGACACAAAGCTGGCAAAATTTACATGTCACATATGTGCTGACTTCAGAATGGCATAATTGCTACAATAAGGAATTCAGTTACATGCACTGGAGCAACCATTGCTCTGGTATCATGGTACAAGGGCAACAAGGTCATACACACTACAAAACACCTTAATATGCCTAGGGGTACAAAACACTGCAATGTCATGGCACGCAGTTCTCTAGTTGTCTTGAGGCGTGCCTAGCATGCCATGGCGCCTTCTGGGGAGGGAGAGGCTGAGGGGCCTTCCCCCTGCAGTCAGCCTCCCGCCAGGGACCACCCTCAACGTGCGTGGTGGGTGTCTGTTCTCCTGTTTTCTCGTAGGGACGTAGGTGGCCTCCTGAGGGAGGCTCGTCCACTGCTGTCCAGCTGCACTGGGTACTGCCTTGGTGCTGGAGTATCAACAATAACCCCCACATGGTCCCACCACTCCCGTCTCCTGGTTCTGTAGGCGCACCCGCTGTCCTATGTTGAGAGGGGAGAGGTTGTGTGCCGTCTGCTTGAATCTCATGGCTGCTGTATCCCCAGTGCGGGCCATGGCCCGTTCCCTGCTTCTCAGCATCCTGGCCCATTGCCAGCTGATCCTGTAGTGTTCTTTAGCAGCAGGTACAGAGTCTCTCAGCTGACATCCCTTCAGCAGCTGGGCTGGGGACATGTTGATGTCATGTAGTGGGGTGCTGAGATACTGCAATATGGCCCTGGTGGCTGCATCTGAGTCCAGGGAGCCTCCCAGGCCAGTGTTGTTACTCAGTAGCATCTTGGCAGACTTGACTGCGGCCTCCACAGGGCCACTGGACTGTGGGTAATGGGCCGATGACAGTCTCAGCTGCACACGCCACATGGATAGGAACGCCTTCATTTCCCCACTCATGAGGTTCGTACCCCCATCACAAGACAGGACTTCCAGGATACTGAACCTTTTGAACCACTTACGAATGGTCATTATGAGCCATGAGCTGGCGGTGCCCCTTGGCAGATGCTCCACCTCCAGCCAGCCGGTTAACCTGTCTACATAAGCGATGTAGTCTTCCTCCTCCAGTTGAAATAGGTCAGCCACTGTTTGCTGGAAGGGGTACTCGGGTGGGGGTGTGAGTAGCATGTTTTCTGTTGGTTGTGATGGGGTGTTGATTTTGCACACCTGACAGTGTCTCCTGCTGCACCTCATCATCTATGCCACGCCAGTACACGCATTGCCTGGCGCACCTGAGCATGGAGTCCCTGCCCTGGTGAACTGCATGGAGGTTGGCTAGGAATGCGCAGCAAAGGGCTGTGGGAATTACAAGTTGCAGGTGCCCCTCATCGCTGGCATACATGACAGTGTCCCCCTGAAATGGCAGGTGCCTCCTTATCCTGTAGTATGGACAGAGTGCTATCGGCTCCTCGTCTTTCCAGTCGGCCCAGTCCCCAGCGCTCACGCGCTCAGGAGCCTGTAGTCCTCATCCTGGAGCGCCTCCTCCTCCACTTGATGGAGGTCCACAATGGCGCCTTCTTCATCTTCTTGGGCGCAGGCCATTGCTGCCATGACCGCTGCACATGTTGCCTTGTCTTCCACCAGGTCTGTTTCGTCCGGCATGCCCCATAGCAGGGGATATATCGAGAGTGCGCTTGCTGCCCGGTTTGCCTCCCCTTTAGGTACTTTATGCAAAATGAGTACATCAACATCTTCTCCTTGAGGTTGAGTATCTGGGGGTTGCTGATGTCTTTCAGCTCTTTGTCCTTGGAGATCTTGGTGAGTGCATGGTAGTCTGTGATGAAGGTGAGGTCCGGGCATCCCAGCAGGAACAAGTGCACCATTTTCAGGCACCATGCGATGGCAAGGGCCTCCCCCTCCAATGCTGAGTAGGAGTTCTCGGCTGCTGTTAGATGGCGGCTGCCGCAAGGGCCAGTTTCCAGCCGCCCTTGCAGCACAGGGGGGGGTCTCTTGAGACACACACTGGCAGTACTGCTGCATGACCACAAAACTGATGTCAAGCTTGCTGAAGTTGGTGAACACTGCTGTGGGCCATGTGAAGTCATAATACTGGAGGCCCTCCTCCACAAGCTTGCCTATAGTCTTTGTTGATTCAAAGATGGACTGGAGCTGGCTGTCCCAGTACACCACTTTCCCTGACGTTTTTTTTTCAATAATTCTCTGACGGGCTCCATGAGTGATGCAACAGCGAGGAATGGCACCACCTGGCTCAGCAGCCTGAACCACAATCAAATATCTTGATGGAGGGGCGTGGCGACTTCTGAAAACTGGTTATACTGAACAGCAAGTCCTGGCTAGGCTGATACTCCTCCCAGCCGAACTGAAAACTTGCGTAGGTCACGCTTCTGCAGAAGCAGAATGTGTCTGGCTGAGCATGATCCGGTTTTCCCCACACGTTCACAAGAACTGGTATGTGTGCCAGAATGCATCAGCGATGCTACGATCAGGCAGGAGCGTGTCATCAACACATTTCAGTTTCTCGGGATCTCTGCTGTTACGTCATCAAAGCACTTGGTAAAGTGCCCTGCACAGTACCCCATGGGCGTGCACCAATAGCGGAAGCAGCACCACGGGGGATGAATGTGGTTAGCTTCTTGCACTCCTCATCCAGGAGGATCTGGTAGTACCCTTAATAAGTGTCCGCTACTGTTTTGAACATGTGCTTCGCCACGCTGGTGATTACGTCGAATAGGGAGTGGGTATGGTGGGTCTCCCGCTGGCTTGCCTGGTTGAGTTGCTGATAGTCCACTGTTCTGTGCAGCTGCCAGTCCTCCTTCGGGACCGCCACCACACGAGAACACCGCTCCGTGGGTTCTCCAGCCGGTGCGGGCTCCATGATACCCTTCCTTATGTCCTCCTCCAACTGCTGGCGAACTTTGTCATTGAAGTGGTGGGGGACAGATTCTGACATGTGCACCGCATAGGGTTTTGAACAGGGGTGCAAGTGGATGTTGTGGGCTGGCCCATTCATCTCCGGCAAGGGGACGCAGTTCACTGCGAATGTCATGCACCTGAAGTCATCCAGGAACCATTTTTCCAACAGGTTCACATTTTCTTCTGTTGGGGCATATGGGGGAGTGTTGGGTTGGGCGGGGATTGGGGGGCTCTTCCACCTGTTCAGTGGCCCCTACAGTCGCAGGCATGTTGGGGAAGTCATGTGGCACCTCGCCTAGTGCTTTGTACATCTGCATGTCATTAGCGAAGTACAGGATCACCCTAGCAGACCTTCCACTTACGCTGAAGCTGCATTCCTTGCAGCCCACTACCCATATGCTCCCGCCTGTGAGATGATTAATACTAACGGTAGGTCTCTCTAGACTTCGTGGGGTAAGCCCAAGGCCCTGCATGAGGTGGCATCCCGCAGTGCATACCTGTGCGCCCGTGTTGGTTATCACTGTCACCTTGCATGCTGTGGGTGGGTCATCACACTTCACTTCCACCCTGAGGCATGCTGACACCTTGGTGCTGGCTACCGTGACCCTCCCAGTGGTTTCGGTGGGGCTAGGCTGCTTTGCTGACCTACACACTCGCTGGAAGTGGCCAACTTTCCCACATCTGCAGCAGGTGGCCTTGACGGCAGGGCACCAGGGTTCCCTGCTGCACTTGCTGCCATTGCACATCTGGCAGCCCTTTGCTGGTGGGGGAGGGGCACAAGGTTGGGGTGGCCCTGCACCCACCTGCCACTGGCTGCTTCCGTTTCCTCCTCGTCACTCACTGAAGCACCTGTCACCCCACTATGATTGCACACTCCCGCTGTTTTCTCTGCTAATTCGAACACTTCGCAGACATTTGTGATTTCTTCCACAGATTGCAACATTGGAAGTCGCCGCAGCACTTCTGTTTTCATGCTGAGGTTGCACAGCCCCATCACAAGCTTTTTCAATAGCATGAAATTGTCGAGATTTATGGAACACTGGGGGTACTTAAAATCACACTCTGCTGCCTTGATTGTACATTTTACCACCTTTGAACATACAGTATCATTTGGCTTCTGCATGTTTGTGAAGAAGTCCATCCATGTTCCCACAGTGCACCTGGGGCCCACCACCACGCTCCTTACCACACCGATGGCCTCCTCTGTGTGCATGGCCTCAAATTTATGCTCTGCCACCCGTGCGTCCACGTATTGCTACAGTTCATGATCACACAGCAATCTTACGTAACCTGCTGCCAAGAGTGGGTTCCACCTGAACCACTGTTGTAGCACTTGACGCCGCGGGCCCACGCTTCGAACTGGGATGGCAACATTTCCATAGTAGCCTTACTGGACCTTCTGCAATTCCTCCTGGATTTCTTCAGTGGTGTAAAGCTTATTCCTTTCAGATGGATTTTCAAGAGGGGAAAAAATCACAGGGAGCCAAATCAGGTAAATACCCAGGATGGGGGACAACTGACATGTTGTTTTATGTCAAAAACTGCTGAACAACAAAGGCTGTTTGTGCAGGAACATTGTCATGGTGAATCACCCATATATTTGTAAGCCACTTGTTGGGATGCTTTTGCCTCAGGTCCTCCCGGAGCATCTCAGAACGTAACAATAGACCTTTGCATTCATGGTCTGTCTTGAGAAACGAATTCCTTATGAACAATTCCCTCCATATTGAAGAAAATGATGAGCACTGACTTCACATTGCTCTTGACCTCGCGTGACTTCTTTGGTTGGGGCAAAACTGGGCTCTTCCACTGCCATGATTGTCATTTGGTTCCTGATCGTACCCATAAACCCTGGTTTCACCACCACTAATGATGTCTGGGAGGAAGGTAGAGTCATTTCTGGCCATTTCCTTGAGTTCTGTGCAGACCTACACTCGATGCAGTTTTGGCTTATCAGTCACGAGCCTGAGGACGAACTTGGTGACGATTCGTCTCATGTTAAGGCCACCAGATAAAATGCACTGACAGGTTCCATGCGATAGGCTAAGTGTCACAACGTCGTGGATTGCTTTCTTGCAGTCTTCGAGGATGGTTGCACGAACTTTGGCCACACTGTCAGGAACTGAACTAGTGGAAGGGCAACAAAAATGGGCATTGTCATCTACTGATGTTCGTCTATTTTTAAAATACTTAAACTAGTCGTAAGTTTAAGTAACCCCCAAAACAAAGTCACCACATGCTTGGTTTAACATTTTGTGAGTTTCTGCCACGTTCTTCCCGAGTTTGACATAAAACTTGATGGTCACATGTTGCTCTTTCACAGCCTCCATTTTTGAAACCACAAAATTCAAAACTAACTCAGATTAAATAATAAAAAAAAAACACACATGAAACAAACGCATCCAGCCTGCTCAACGCCACTTGACTCACTAACAAACAAAGGGTGTGTGCACTGCCACCTAGCATCCACATACCATACAAGAAGCGGTTTGTGCCCTGCTTCCAAATTTCAGGAACTTTTGAGTAGCACTGTATTACACTGATCCAGTCTCAGTGACCTTGGCATACTTTTCAATATTGCAGGTCCAAAAATGTCCCAAAATCACGAAGTTTAAACCTCAATTTTTTCCAAAACTATTTATACATATATGAACTTGGAAGGAAATCCCGTGATAAAATTACAGTATTTTACAAACATTTGTTTAGAAAAAAAATTGCAGGTTCTTCATGGATGATATTACCATATTTGAAACACCCCATTTTTCAGTATTTTTGAATCTGTCTTCCATTATGAAAAAGTAAAACATACATAGAACACTACTTGGCCCAGAAGTTTTGTCTTTTCCTGAACAAGATCTGTATACTTTTTGGTGGCAGTTTGACCAACGGTTATTACAAAAAAGTAACTTCAGCAACATTCTCGTAGGTGGAGATCAGTAACTGTCCTGACAGTTACAGTTTTCTAGTTATTATTATTATTATTATTATTATTATTATTATTATTATTAGTGTTATTCTTCTTCTTCTTATTATTATTATTATTCATCCGGATCTCCCTTCCCACCCTAAGGCAGGGTGAGAAGTAGCAACGTCTAGACAACCCAAGTCTGCCCAGTCCAATGGGCCAAGCTTGCATTCACTCATCCTTCAGGCCCCCGGAATCCTGGCTGTATTATTATTATTAATATTAATATTACTGCTACTACTACTACTGCTACTACTATCATTATTATTGTTGTTGTTATTATTATTCAATCACTTTTCGTCTCCAATTTTCATAATTATCGAGGATGTACAGCACGATGACCCTACTACACCGACCCCCCCTTCAGTGATCTTGACCTGCTCTTCAGAATCACAGGTCCAAAAATGTCCAAAAATTATGAGTTTTTAACTTCAGTTTACTCTGTAACTATTATAGATATAAGGACACAGAAGGAAATCCCGTATAAAATTATTTTCCAGACATTTGTATGGAAAAAATTTGAAGATCATTCACGCTTGACATTATGATTTTTCGGACACCTTACTTTTCGATAGTTTTCACTTTCTTTTCCATGCAGGAAAAACCAGAACGTAAATGAGGCATTTCTTTTCTCTGGAAATTTTGTCTGGTCCTGGACCAGATCTGTTTACATTTTGGTGGTAGTTTGACCAACGGTTTTTGAATTATTACAAAAAACGTACGTTCAATAATATTCTCAAAGGTGGAGATCAGTAACTTTCTCTGACAGTGAC
>JAGKTI010023560.1:0-14754 GCA_018397915.1 Birgus latro
CATACTTTTAGCGTTAGTCGGTGAAACTTCTACAACCTACTGAATTTTTATTTATAGAATGTTTGTAATAACTTCTCATAAATATATTGGGCAAGGGGTCAAAGGCAGCCCTACTGAACTCTGGAACATAAAAGAATAAAATATATCTTCTTTTAAAAGTAAGGTAGTTTTGTTATTTAGATTTATTTTAATCTTTTATAAATACTCAGTGCGAACTCTTCCGGAGAATAGACACCTGAAAACAGGAGCAAGCAACCTCTGTTACTATCACTGCATAGGTTGTCGTATATCATGATTTACCTAGATTACTTCTGTTCCATACACACCTCTCAGTCTTTGATGCTCTGACCTCTGTGATTCAGACTCCTGCACATCATACTTCCAACTCCTTTCCTCTGCTCTTACCTCTCACTGTCTCTGCTTCCTATCCTCATCACCCATTCTCTCCATATGGCTGCATCATTTTAACACATGCTCGTCAGTCCCTTGCATCTTACTACATCTGTCCGTATGAGGTAGCCCTAGAAAATACTCAATAAGGATGGTGGGTGTTAGCTCCGAGGTGGTGATATATGGAAGTGAATGGTACTGTACCTAATAGTACTGCTGGGCCTCAGGGAACGGGTATGCCCAGAGACGGACGCATTAAAAAGAAGAAGAAGAAAAATATTTCATATTCATCGTATTGTCTTCCTGTCAAACCATCTTACCCCGCAACCATAGGCACTTCATATCCAAACACTCCCACTCCTCCGGTCCATCACCATACCCACTGTACCTTCATTCAATAAGGGTGGTGGGTGTTAGTGCCTAAATGGTGACAAGTGGCGAGGAATGGAACGTAGGAGAACTGCTGGGCCTCCGGAAAAAGGTATGTCCAGAGTCGAGGGGAAAAAAAAAAAACTCATCTCTCCTCCCACATGGATCTCAGTACCTTTGATATAATTTTGTTACTCTCTCTCTCTCTCTCTCTCTCTCTCTCTCGTGAAGTTTAAACAATTTACACACATCAATAAAAACACTACTAAAATCAAGATAATAAACTGAGGTCGTAATATTAATATGAAAAATCAATATGATAAATTTTAGTCAATGTTTGTTAGTCGATGATATCATAGCTGTTGTAATGCTGACCTTGGTTTATGTAGGCGTTTCTTATACATTGTTATATTTACCTGCTAAGAAAGAATATTTGGACTGGTAGAATTTCTTTACTTGAACAAAATTCTCTGATGCTAGGATTAATACAGTAGGTAGGAGCGCTCATACTAATGAAAGGATTAATTAGCCTACACCATCCTGCCCCTTCCAAAGATTCCAGGTGAAAAGCTTCTGTGTTCTAAGCAATTATCTTTGCATCTAATATGGCATTTTTATATACAGCGGCTTGTTGCGGTGGTGGTGGGTAATGATGGGATTGGATTGGCACTGATGGTACTCTTAACAACTCTAAGATGAACTGTTCGGCAAGAAAAGCTCGCAGGATTTGTTCATACTGAAGTCGGACCGAATACATTCAGACGCAAACTGTCCGATTGCGTAGGTCAAGATAAAACCTGTATCACATCTCGTTTCATGGACCATGGTCTGCACAAACTGTTCCTTATTGCCACTGAGAAACGGAATGGCCAGAAAGTGAACCAATCAAACTTTTCTTCGTCCATTTTTTAATCCCATCATATATGTTCGGGCAGCTTGCATCAAAAGAAGTGAGTTCTGGCCTCTGTGTGACTGCATCCCCAAGAGTGTTCAGTATACTGTATAGGACCGTATTCTTGGAAGCTTAAGAGCATTTCTGGCTCCTTTTTTGCCGTTCTATATTGCTTCACATTATTACCTTAACCCTCTGATTCCTGATGACGTTAAGTTTGGTGGTATTCTTGCTGCTGCCACACGATTTTGTTCAGGTTTCGAAACGTTTCTCGTACTGAAGAGGTTTGCTAAGGATATATCTAATGCATTGTGCCTGAAAAGTCCATCCTGTGCTGATTAAAATCTTAGGATTTGGCAAAAATGAAATGAAAAAAGACATCCCCGGGCTCGTTGGGTACATATTCTCTTGCTTTCTGCATTGAAATAGATGACATTACTAACACAACAAAGGGTGTTAAGTGTCATAGTTATGCGGAAATAACATGGCATGGGATACAATACGAAGCCTTCTAAGCTATCAAGAATACGGGAGTTCAGTTGATGGTATGGTAGAGAGAGGGTGTAGTTCACTCTGCCTTATAACCATTCCGCCTCACCCACGCTATTCACAGTCGGCACTAAATCTATGAAAAAAAAAAAACTGAGAGCAATCTCCTCACAGTATAATCAGGAAAATGACCAGGAAATACCAGTAACGAGAAGAAGCGTTAGACAAGGAGACACACATTTCACAACAGTTATTCACGGCACGGTAATAGGACAGTAACCGAATTTTAGACCGGGATGGCGAAGCAGAATAGAGGTGCTGGTGTGTTAGGGGATACAGGTGGTGCCGGAGTGTTTAGTTGAGAAGGCCGCGAGCTGCCGCCAGCAGGATGGTCAGGCCGAACACTGAAGGTGGGGAGATGCTGTGCCCACTGTTGCACAGGTCACTGTTGCAGGCACAGGAAAAGGCTGACTTTCCCAAAGTTGTGGCTGACTCACACCTTTCTTTCATCTTGATTGGACTGCAGGATCTGACGGACAAGTCTTCTGCAAATGGCAATGAAAGTAATTGAAATGAATTAATGAACTGAAAATGCATAACTATGCAAGGGAGATGCTAACCAAGTTTATGCACATGAGATAATGAAAGTACCTGACTTGCATTTATTCATGACCTCAGAAAGCCAATCTTAAGGAGTGCTTGATTAAAAAAATATAAATAAATAAATAAAAAATGCAATACAGCTGGAATATTCCGCTGCTTCACATAATATAAATCGACACTTAATCTTCTGATAATGTAAAAGTTACAGGCAATGTACTGGCTTCTCTTATGTTGTATGTACGAGACTATCATGCAACACCTTCCACGGCTTTTCCTCAGCATTATTGGGTTATTCCGTCTTCGGGCAAACGGCACTGGCAAAGCGTGATAGTTATCCTTGTACAAATATACGTATGTATGTTTGCATGTGTGTTTGTGTGTGTGTGTGTGTGTGTGTGTTTTCAAAATGTTTCACTTATCAGAGAGCTACTAAGAAAATATCCCGTTCAGGTTCGCAGTACGAAGAGGTAAGCCTAGACGTAATAGTTATAAATAAGAAAGAGTACTGCGATGGTTTAGGTACTTTGGGCGACAGGGAGAAACTGAGGAAAAGTTGTCTCAAAGCGGCGTGAAACGATGAAGCTGTGGAGGTGATAAGGACGGTGGAACTGGGCTGACAGAAGAGAGCGTTGATGAGTTGAGACAACGAGATGTGGAGTAGTTTGGGGTTGCTTCTCTTTGGATGGTCTCCGGGAATTGGCACCTGGTAAGTGATATATATTTTCTCCAAAGGAACAATGCCTTCTGGGTACAGTGTAAAACATAACTGCACTGAAGAGAGTAAATGTAGAATCGACCACGGAACTGTGAGAAGCCAAATAATACTAGATCTCGGATGAGAGAAGGAGAGGGTCACCCGATGAAAACAGCAAAGCCTTGTGGCAGTAAGAGAGAAGGCAGCAGAATTTAGATTGCTGAATCATAAAAATTAACAGGGTTTGATAGATGAAGCAAATATCTACACAAATTAATGGAGAAGTAACAGACAAATGAAGTGGTCAAAATAGCAGAAGAATTTTATGCAAACTATACAGTAGCGATATCAGGATGGAAGAATCACTCGAAGATGGTGAAATGGAGGACACAGTGATCCCCAGTAATGAAGGACTGAGAAGATAGAAGAGAGGAAATCATGAAGTGATGATTGTTTCACAGCTGAGTTTATTGAGGATGCAGGTGAATTTCTATAAAACGAACTGGAAGAATTATTTAGTCAGTATTTGGAAGTCGAAGCTGTACCTAGATCATGAAAGAATGAATCAATTTCCTACTAAACAAAAAACGATAACAGTGAAAACCTAAAGAACTAATGTCCAATTCGCCCCCTCCCTTCTGTGTACGAAGTTTTAACAAAAATCCCAACAAATAGGATAATCCTACACTTGATGCAAACCAGGATTTCGTGGTGATTATTCTACAAAGGACCATGGTCGTGTTAGCTCCCAAGTGATTGAGGAAACTTCATAAAACAAGAAATCTTTATACATAACATTTATTGCTTAAGAAAGAAAGCATATGATTCAGTTGAAACACCTGCAACAACGACAGCAAATCGTGGACAAGGGTAGAGGAAACTTGTGTTAAAGTATTAGAAAATATTCATAAAGCTAGCACGGCCATCACTCAACTGTAATTGGAGAAGCTTTAGTTAAGGAGACACAGTTTCATCCAAGTTATTCATTGCACTCCTAGGGGAAGTTTTCAGAAATTTTAACTGAAACGCCAAAGGAATTAACATTAATGGTGAGATACTAAACAATCCACGAATTGCTGACAACACAGTTCTTTTCAGTAAATCAAGGAGGAACTACAAAATATGATAGATGATCTGAAAAAGGTGTGTCTCAATGTAAGCTTGAAGATGAATGTGAAGAAAAGAACGACTGTGCTAAACGGACATGTTCAGCCTCTTTCAGTCAAAGCTGGAGATGCGATACTAGACTGTATTGAGGATTACCAGTACATATGTCTTGGGAAAGCAGTTCATGCAGACCCAGCAAATAATGAAATCATTCGACGCACAGGGATAGGGTGCAGGCTTTTTGGTAAACTAGAACAACATGAAGGATAAGCAGTTACCGCTATGTCAAAAGATGATGGTTCTATATTCACTGTGTCCTTCCTGTCCTAACTAAGGGATAGGAAACACAGAGTCTAACAAAATCCTAGGAATGTATACACAGGAGTGCTAAGAAAGAAATGGACACACACTTACGTTAGATGTCACATGAAGAGGTAAACAGAGAGCTTTATGGATAAGGAATGGGACAAAAGTTCAGGATATAACCCCTGCCCTCCCTCCCCCCTCAAAGAAGTGGATGTGGGCAGACCATGCAACTAAGAAACAGACGGACAACAAGGGTACGCGAGTGGCAACCCAGAAATGATGTGAATGACAGAAAGATGACGAGATGTGATTCGGAGGAATCTAAGTAATGGAAGGAACTGAAAAACAATAAGTTAGGATAAAAAAAAAATGGAGGAGCCCTATGTCTTGCATTGAAATGACCCTGGCTACTGCTGCTGCTGCTGCTGTTGCCAGTGATGACGTATAGATATTTACGAAGATACATACAACACTCATCTGACTATCGGTTACAGGAGGAGGGCATGGTTATGGGAATTTGTTGTTCTGAGTTCACTGGATTTAGAAGCAGAAACCTGAGTCACGCTCTGATACAACCATATACAGTATTCCACCGCGCCCTATATAAACGCATTAGGTTAACCGAGGATGAGATGGAGGGATGGAGTGGAGAGGTATATGAGAGAGGGGGGTGTGAGTTGGGAGCGTGGTAGTGAAATGGCAGGGGACAGAGTGACATGGAGGCGATTTGTTTGTGGCCACCCCGTTCGGGATTGAGGCGTCTGGCAATAGATAGATAGATAGATAGGTTAACCCTCTCATGGTCGGGAAAACTCTGGTCTTCTCTTCCAGGAAATACCCGATGATTGCATTCAGATGAGAGTGAGTTTAAGAGTCTGAGTGTTAATACGGTCGCCATTAACACACATGGTCAGAACACTATATTGCTTTTACTCTGACTTGGCCGAAACCTGCCATTCCTCCATCTTCAGTGCTGAACTTTAGCAATAATTTTACACTTGAATGTGGTGCTAACCTCACAGAAGTGCTCTGAAATGAATGTAGAGCCGTAGCATTGTCTTTTACCGCCAACAAGCTACATGAAATTACTTAGAAAAGGAAGAAAATCTGGGCAAGGTTAGGATAAAAGGACTAGAGTATTCTATTGAAGATTATTTTATTCAGCTGAGAGAGTTAATGAGCCTTGACGATAGTTATGAGAGAGGAATACTCACGCCCATCTACCGTCACTTTCATACAGCTGCCAGTACACTCTGCGTCTTCTGTGTCCTCAATTCGGCAGGGCAGGATACTCGGGCAAGCCTTACACTTCAGGGCCTCTCCTGTTACACAAAGGAATTTGAGACAATGACTGGAATTATATACCGATGCTGACGAAAGAGGTAACAGGTACAGGCCATGAGCATTAGTTCGCTGACAGTTCACTGCTAGCATTGCATTCTGCCTTCCATATTTCTTATTTTTTCCCAAGCGACTGAGAGTATCCCTTCTCCTCATCCTCTAACGTTATGTGCTTCATATTGCTATCACATAAATATGGTTCATGTGACACCTTTTGTTGCCACAACCTGCAGAGAAATGTCGGTAAACTTTTGTTCATGGCTGTCCATATAACAAATATTCAGTATCGCTGGATGTCAAGACTCCAATGTACCGTATATATGGTTCAGGTGGAATAGGAATGATGTTATTTAATTCAGTTCTTCATTCGAATCTACAGTAACAAAGAGATATTCTAAAACTAGTGACTGTACCTTCTTCCCGGCTGTTATCACGCTCTAACCCCTCTTCTTACCATATATAAATAACTTCCTCTTTTCCCCCACGTGCTCTATCCTTTCGACCCCTCTTCTGTCTATCTCAACCCACCTTGAATTTTCACCTGTTTCCTGTATATTTCTTTCTATTCCATTCCCGCATCTTTATGTTTGTAATTTTTTCCCCTTCATCCCCCACACTCATCCCTCCCTTCCTTTACACTCTATACTGTACTTGTGATTTCTTCCTCACTACTTCATTTCTCTCTAGTTTCCCCCTCTCACTCACTCTTCTCCCCCTCCCACACATTCCTTCCTTCCTCCTCTCTACTCCTTAAAACATTTTGCTGTGGCATTAGGAAACTCTCTTGCATTTCTTTCTTATCCATTTCTTTTTCTGTTTACGGTACACTTACACCCTCTTAACATTTATGCTTACTATGCTCATGACTAAGGCCCGAATGTTTAGGCACCAAAAAACTATAAAACTGACGGCAAAAAAAGCATAATAAAATGAAAAAAATGCATTAGTTGACCAAAAAGCCCTAAAAGGCATGTATTTCCATAGTCAAAGTACGGTTAAAAAGCATATCAAGGTACCCTACAATAAAGGAAAGCCAGATGACCAAAGTTTTTTTTTTCTCTCTGTTTATCTCTCTCTCTCTTATATTTTCAACACATCCCTGATCGCATATAATAAACAGCATCATCTAGGTAAAATGTCCAAAAAAAGGCAGGAAATATATTGAAAACATTGATAGTAAAATCCGGACTCAACTCATGAAAAAAAAAGGGTATAATAAAGCAAGAGAGTATTAGGGAGTAACTTCCAAAAATAATCGTCAAGGAAGAGTGTTGAGGAGTGTTGTAATCTTACGAGAAAAGGATCCATGTCTCAGCTTTTCTTACGCACACTTCCTCTTTCCTTCGTGCTTGTTGAACCATTCTATTTACAGACTCTTTGGGACTTACTGATTCTAAGGGGACTTCTAACTGATGCTAAGAGACCCACTAGCTGGTGCCGAGAGAGACTAACTTAAAGACCTGTAAGTACTGACAGATCTACTTCCATGGCACTGAGAGACTTACCTACATGACGCGTAAGTACCAAGACACTTTCCTACTTGGCTGGTAAGTACTGAGAGACTTACCTACATGGGCGACAACTTACCGGCGTGCAGACACACCATGAGAATGAACACCGCCACGGCAACTTTCATTTTGACCTGTTGGTGGGAGTAACTGTTGTAATGAGTGGTACTTCTTTATTATACCTGTACCTTCTCTCAACACCCCACCCCACCTCCTCCTGACATTCCACCCCCTCTCATCACCCCACCCCACCCTTTCCTAACACTCCACCCCCTCTCAACACAATATTTTCTCTTAAATTCCACTCCCTTTCAACACCCACACCGTCTCAAAACCCCACCCCTTTTCAACAACCACCCCCTCTTAACATCCTATCCCCTCTCAACACCCATCCCGTCTCAAAACCCCAACCCCTTTCAACATCCATTCCTCTCAACACTCACCCCCTCTCAATACCCATACCCTCTCAAAACCCCAACCCTTTTCAACACCCACCCCCTCTCAACACCCACCCTCTCTCAACACCCACCCCCTCTCAACACCCACCTCATCTCAACACTCACCCTCTCTCAGCAGTCCACCTCCCTCTCAACATGACAAGGCTAGCATAAACAGTTTTTATCAGATATAGACTAAACTTTGTAGAGGGGTTCGTTGGAAAACAAGGCTAAAGAGATTCAATTTGAGAACAGGCGATCAAAGGATAAGGGCACAAGGAAAGGTCAAGGTCACTGGGCAAAATCAACTCAAAAAGCTTCGATCTGATTTCAGCCAGAATTGTTGGAAATAATAAAGGTTAGGGATGAATGAAGTAACTTAAATCTGAAAGTAATCTGTCGAAGGTCAAGCTCATAGGACAAGGGCACATATTCGTCACTAGGGCCAGTTGGTGGGCGCGGGTGCTGCATTCTCTAAATGATACGTGTTGTTGTTGTTGATGATGATGATGATGATGATGATGTTGCTGAGGCGGTGGAATGCAGAGAGATTAAATGGAACCAAGAGTGAAAAAATGTGAACAATGGAAGGACAAGTGTAAGGATATGTATGTATGTGTGTGTGTGTGTGTGTGTGNAGGGAGGAGAAGGGGAGGGGGAGGGAAGAGAGAGAGAGAGAGAGAGAGAGAGAGAGAGAGAGAGAATTAATTAAAAAGGGGGAGAGAAGTGGAGTGAGGTGTTAAGACAGATGGGGGATGGCGAGGGAGCGGAGTGTGATGGGCAAGGGGAATGGAGGGTGGTATGGAGAGGTGTCAAGTGAGAGTGATTGTGGTGAGAGTGGGGATGAATTCAGGGCAGCTGAGAGCCAAATAGGGTTAGTGAGAGTGAATGTTGCGTTAAGAGTGAATGTGGCAGTAATAACGGTGAATATTGTGGTGTTAAGAGTGGATACGATCAGTGTGAGGGAGAGTTTTGTTGATAATTGCGATTTTAGTGGTGTTGAGAGTGAATACGGTAGTGTGTGTGAATGATGTGTCAGTTGGAGTGAAGCATAACTTGAGTACGATTGAATGTGGTGGTGAGGGTGAATATGGCCAGAGAGTGAGTGCAATGTTAATAACAGTGACATATAAATGTCGGTCGAATGAACGTAATGGTGAGAGTGAATTACAGATAGCGTGTACTTAGAGTGAAATATAGCTTTAGGATGAGTGAATGTGGTGGCGAGAGTAAACACGTGATTGAATGCAGCGTTAGTATGAGTGAAACTATACTTTGAATGAATGTGATGGTGATGGTGGGAGTGAATGTCGTCCGTGTCAGTGAGGGGGGTGTGGCGTCAGTGCTGGTGTGATAAAACAACATATCTTTTTCTGTTTGAGAGGACTAGGGCAGTGAGTGCATGAGAGAGGCACACCCAACGCTGTCCTGGAATATCATGCCTGGGGTGCGTGTTAGGGCCACATGAACGAGCAACTGTATAACTATAATGGGTCGGAGGGATGTGTATGTGTGTATATATAATGCGTGTTGGTTAAAGCATGTGTATTTGATTGTTGAAGGAGATCTAGTGCACATATGCATCGTGTGTATGTGTGTGAGTGTGTGTTTGAGATAACATTTATTATCAGCAGGCAAATAATTAAAAATTTTCACTATTTAACACTACACCTACATGCCTCCACATCCCTCCCTATCTGGTAAAACTTTTAATATCTGCTCAGGGGTCGTAGTTAAGGGAGGTGGTTGTCGAGTGCTTAGAAAAGTTATTCGCTGTCCGAGAGGACGTACGTTCGATCCCAGGCTGGGGCAGGGAATATCTGACTTTCGTTAAAACAGATTTTATTAATCTTCCACAAGTCACACGGCCTGTCATAAAACACCTTTGCTAATACCATTACGCCATTCTTGACTGAGGCAGCCCTAGCATGTATTTAACATGAAGGGTGGGAATTAGCGCCGAAGTGGTGACATGTGAAGGAGTTCGGCAAGCAGGAGGACAAGTGAAAATAAAAAAAAAAAATCTGATCCATACTCATCTTGCCACACCTAAATTATCCCTTTTATTCCACGAAAGAGTATTATGTACAGTACTGTGCATAAGCTTCACCACTCCTCCAATCACCAGTCTCCTATGCACATTTTTTTGGCATGTTCTGTGTACATATACCTCTGACATTTAAAGCCCACTTTTGTCCCCATTGTCTTCATACAGTGGCACATTACACACATTCCGCCATTGTCGAGATACAACGGGAAAAAATATCGCTGCACATTTTAGTTTTCAAGCTCGCATTACTGGGTTTCGAAAGTCATTATTCACAGCCTCATTATTAATCGTAATGATGTATAGTGATATCCATGTCGGCAACTGCACCTCACTTTCACCCGCCCATTCCGGTTGGCTGTCTGCGCCTACACACCACTTCCCTTCCCCACCTGCGTGTTTTCCTCCTTGTAACACACCAGCCTGCCTATACTATCCCCCCCTCCCCCAGCCCCCACTGCCGACCAACACCACTTTATACACTCGCCTCCAACGTCTCCCCACTTCCCTACTCTTACCTGTCAACCAGAGACGAACCATCTTCCGTAAGTAAGCTGGATCTAACATAGAGTACTTACATCCTGGGTAGGAAACTGTACACTCAAACAGAAGGTCTCGGTGCACACCTGGGGCGATACAATTTAACACCACAGACGATGGCTATTGCAAAACGCAGTATAATCCCACTCCACGCCGGTGAACCTGTTCTCATACGGATGCCGCATATCGCTTGCTTGTGACATTTCTAAGTCTGTAATCATCATGTGTGCATTCGCATGACAACGGATTATTTCTCTTGGGATCACACAGGTTATAGTGGTCATTTGGGATATTGGCTGATCCCTCCAGAGCGATGCGTATTCATTGTAATCACATTCAAAGAAATGTTAATAAACTTCAGGGTCAACAGTAATTATAAGAAGTGTTATGAAACAAAAATTTTGACCAGTAGATTTTGTTTTATTATTGTTTTAAGACCCAACCATGAAGAGAATCGTTTGATAATTTTCCTTGTTGTGTAAAGTTCCGTTAGGTATCCGAGTCCCGCAAGACGGGCCTGCTGCCGGAGGGGCTGGAAAGGGAGTGGAGGAGGGAAGCATTAACTGTATTTTCATTTCTTTATCTTCCTGTCACTAAGGAGTTAGTTTTCCTGATAGTATGTATCCTAAAACACCCTACTGGCAGCGTTAAGGAATATTACTACTGTTAAAGGGTCTATGACTGTCTGTCTGTCTGTCTCATGAACTGTGGCAGGCCAAAGTGAACACGACTTTGCCAGAATTCTCTACTACTGAATCATTGTAATTAACATGCAGGCAGGTGAGCAAACGAGTAAGCTTTGGGAGCCCTGGGTACTTTACTTCCTCACAAAAATTTCTGTCTTATCAATTCGTCCTATCCTTATCTTATCGTCATGGAAATCAGCATTGTTTTTGGATGATTATTTTTACCTGTACTTCACAACAGTAACATCTCGAAGGGTGAGGTTAGCGAAGGAATCTGAAAGTAATACAGTAGCCTGCGAATGCGATGTGAGAATTGGCTGCCAAAGAAGGATGTAGGTTGTGAAAGTAGGTTGTAAGAGTAAATTGTGAGAGTAGGATGTAAGACTATGCCAGTAGGTAGTGAGAGTAGGAAGTTAAAAGTAAGTGGCGAAAGTAGGATGGTTGTAAATGGTGAGAACAGATCATGAGAGTAAGTTGTGAAAGTGGGTTGTATGAGTAGGCCGGCTGCGAGTTGTCAGGATAGGTAGTGAGAGTAGGTTGTGAGAATAAAATAAGGGTTGTGAGAGTAGGTTGTAAGTCGTGATTCTAGGTCGTGAGAGTGCGTAGTGAGAGTAAGTTGTGAGAGTAGATTGTGAGACTATACAGTGAGAGTAGACTGTGCGAGCAAGTTATAAGACTACGTAGTGAGTAGCTTGTGAGAGGGGGCTGAAGGCTAGTGAGAGTAGACTGTGAGGGCAGGTGGTGCTGGTGCGTTGTGAGAGTAGGTAGAGAGAGAGAGTATATAGTGAGAGTAAGTTGTGTGAGTAGAAGAGTAGGTAGTGAGAGTATGTGGGCAGAGGAAGTGCGAGTGGGCACAGTCGTAGTAGGAGTGAGAAGAGTAGATAGCGGGAATGAGCAGAATAGGCAGTAGGAGAAGGTAGAGTAGGAAGGAGAGTAAGTGGGTAGAGTAGACAGGAGAGTAGCTGGGTAGAGCAGGTAAAGCAGGTAGTGGGAGTAACTGGGTAGGGTAGGCAGAGTAGCTGGGCAGAGTAGGCAGTAAGGGTAGCTGGGTACGGTAGGCAGTGAGAGTAACTGGGTAGGGTATGCAGTGAGAGTAGCTGGGTAGGGTAGGCAGTGAGAGTAGCTAGGTAGTGAAGGCAGGAGAGTAAGTGGGTAGAGTAGGCAGGAGAGTAGGCGGGTAGGGTAGGCAGGAGAGTAGGTGGGTAGAGTAGGCAGGAGAGTAGGTGGGTAGGGTAGGCAGGAGAGTAGTTGGGTAGGGTAGGCAGTGAGAGTATATGGGTAGGGTAGGTACTGAGAGTAGCTGGGTAGAGGAGGTAGTGAGAGTAGCTGGGTAGAGGAGGTAGTGAGAGTAGCTGGGTAGAGCAGGTAGTGAGAGTAGGTAGTAAGAATAGGTACGTCAGTAAGCTGCCAGTGTTTTTTTCTTTTTTCATGATGGCTCCCTTGGCACGCGTCCCTCTGTGGGTTGCTAGGGGGATGAGAGTAGCGCCGGATTTAGTCTTATCGCGTGCACGGCGGATGGTAGGAAAGATGTGCGTTAGTCCACCCCGCACTTGCGTATATGTCACCCGGCAACCCGCCAACCTCCATAACAGCCTCAGTCGAATAAGTCTGGTGCTGGAGAGGGACGCCTGTACGTGGTGGCACCGATATAACTGGATGATGGAGCTGCCCAGAACAAATGTCCCTCAATTTCCTCCCGATCCCCCCCTCCCCCACACACAATTAAAGATGGTGACCTGCAGGAAAAGGGCAATTTCAGCCTGCAGTCCACTGGGTTCACATGCAGATGAGCTTGGGGTTGCAACTACTATTACCACTACTCGAAATAGTTTCAGATTTCCCACTTTGAGCTATTTGGGAAGAAATTAGTCCAGGGATAAAGTCATGCCCTTAAAGTAGTTACCTACATTCATTTGTGTAATATCCGCCATGTTTAAACCCAGTCGAAGCAATCGTTTTCTATCTTTGCCAATTCAGGTATAAGTAGGTAAATTTTGGTCATTTACGATAATTTCAGGGTCATTCTGGCTATTTTTTTCCCGTCAAGGTCAGTTCGGTGTCACGTAGATCTAATTACGTCCATTCAGGATATTTAAGTTTTATTCAGACCCCTCACATCCGGTCCGGCTCAGTCAAGTGAGCTAAAGTGACTTCAGGCAATTCAATTCAGGTAATTTAGGTCAAGGTAGGTTTATTTACTTTCACTTAGGTTCATTTAGAGCTTTTACTCGTTCATCCACACTAGGTGCTGGAGATGGACGCCTTCGAGCTGGGGCACTGATATAACCGGGGGGCTCCTCTGTCCAGTTATTGAAACATTCCTCCGGTTATGTCCAGTTATACAAACGCCCTTTTTCCCCCCGAAAGGAGATGGTGCACTGCAGGAAGAGGGAAGCGTCAGTCTTCAGTCCACCGGGTTCACGTTTCAGATACACCTGAAGATACAATTACTACTACTACTACTACTACATCTACTTTAGCACAGTCAGATAAGTCAGGTCCAGTTATATTCAGTCGACTCAGCTTAAATCCATTCTAGTCACTGTAGTTAAACCATTCACACCAATGATTTGTGTTTGAGTTTATCCGTTTAGGTTTATCCTTAGTGCATCCAGACTGTTTTATTCAGCTTAGGGTTTTTGGGCTGGGGGAAGTAGATATGGCCTTTATATACCCCCGCACTAGCTGAAAATTCCCCCAGAGTTAACTACAGTCGTCCCCCCAGCAGCAAGAAAATAATGTAAAATATGCCATTGAACGATGCAGTGTGGCGCTGGATTGTGAACCGTACTGTAGGTAGGCGGCAATGTAGGATACGTAACTCGTTTTTCTCATCTCTTTCTGTCTGTCTGTCTGTTTGTCTCTGTCTCTGTCTGTCCGTCTGTCTCTGTCTGTCTCTGTCTGTCTGTCTCTCACTCTCAGCTATCACACCTTTAAATCATACTCATGTAAGTTATGTGTATAAAATATTTTTCATTAGCTATAGTGTTTCCCTCAGTAACGTTCAAGACAAGAGTGAAATATGCAGAACAAATAGCCAAGAAAAATGTGTAACGAACTCTGTGTCACACCCTAACAAGTTTCTCTTAGCTACTGGTTTTCTATTGGTCACTTTAACATTCTCTTTCAAGTTATGAGGTATATGTATTGTTTTAATATCGGCAGTCCATCCATAACATACAATGGGATGTTAAGGTGCAATGTTTGAAATAAATCGCTTAAGAGGAGGAGTTGCGAAATTTCCAGAGATGAATTTATGTCCGATTTTGACCTCACTGTGACGAGACACTTAGGCACTGACCAGCACAGCCAACTCCACCATATTCAGAGTCAAGAGGTGGATGA
>JAGKTI010023561.1:0-14753 GCA_018397915.1 Birgus latro
CTAATTTAAGTTCCAAATTAACTTTGTACGCCACTTTATCGAAACCAGACGTGCATTTGCACGTCCACTTGTCCATTTGCTTCCCTACTACCCTATAACTAAAATCAAGCCCAAAAAATGAATTACAAAGTCCACTTCACATACTTTACAACATTTTAACTCGGTCCAGAATGCACACTTATCACGTACATAACCTGACATAAATTACATACATTATTTACTTACACTATAATTATACTAACATATTACTCTTATACTATTTATATCATATACAAGAAAAATGGCGTTACACAGGTTTAACCTCCCCCCAAAAAAAATTTAAACATAAGTCTTCACACAATACATTCTACTACACTTCCTAGATACCTTTGTGTGGACGGGACAGATTACCCAACTTGACTGTGAATTTACTCTATAAACTCCATTTTAAGACAGTGCTCTCACTATCTGATACTCCCAATAAGTGGCACCTGTCGGTCCACACATTAAATGCGTACCCCACGGGAGTCGCTTCTCGGTCACCAATGAACTCCCAGATATTCAGTAGAAATTGTGCCCCAGCCAGCCTCCTGCTTGGATGCTAACATGGTTGTCTCACCTGGACAAACCTGTACTCTCGCTGCTACGATCGTCCCAGGGGTGCTTCACACACATACAACCCACTACCACATTTACGCCCCCCATTCATACTACCTTTTGCTTCCAGCTCTCCACCTAGTAACTGACGAGTGCCTGTCAGGTCCTGAAGTCACTGTTTCACCCTAAGCCGTGCTGACTGTAGATTGAGGGAGTACTGCAGTTTCCCTCGAAATAAAGCATCTTAATTTTCCCACAGAACTGAGCTACGCCCATGACACATACTCCGATTAACCACAAACACGAAATGAACTCCATATTATTCACAACTATCACAGTCAATAGTCAGACGGTCCAACCCGCACACACTTCCCTATCCAACACTTGACTAAATATTACCATAACCATCTAAAAAACTTTTCAACACCCTACAACATTCCCAAAAAAACACATCATCACTCTACAGCACTTTAGCATTCCTCGATTAGTCTCCGTGGAGGTCGTCTTTCACGTGGTGGTAATTGCTCATCTTCTGGATCAGGTATGAACGCTTCATCCAGGGGTTCTAACAGCCACTCTTCCCCTCCATAATAGGGTTTTACTTGTCCAGCAGCTCTTTGCAACACTTTACCTTTGAATACATTTTCCACTACATACCCGCTACCTTCTCTTAACACTTCCACCACTCGATACGGACCATCCAACTTTACGTTAAGTTTGCGACACGTGCCAGGAATCACTGTTTCTTTCTTGACCCATACAAGAGAACCAACTTCCACTACTTGATTTTTCCGCCTTCTATTGGCTACATCCCTGTACCTTCTCGACATTTTCCTGTAAGTAACCCGTGTAAGGGCATGAGCTGTTGTGATCTCGTCTTCCTCGCCATCGACTGAAGGTAATGACGCACTGACTAGTCTGGGAGGGTGGTGAGAAAAGAAGGCGAAGTACAGCTGCTGACTCGGTGAAGTATGTACAGCCTGGTTCATGGCGATTTGACAAGACTGGAGCAACTGGGGCCATCGGAGAGGGTGGCCCTGACATAAAGTGGAGAGGACGGATTTCAGGGTCCTGTGCATCCTCTCTGTCACTCCGTTTCCTTGGGGATGATAAGGGGTCGTATAATACAAAGTGATTTGAAGTCGCTAGCAAAATCGCTGGAACTCTTGACTGGTGAACTCTCCTCCATTATCCAGGACAATTCCACGGGGAGTGCCATAGTCTGCCACATACTGCCCTAGCTTGTCTGTGATTTGTGTGGTCTGTTTACTTGTGAGGGGGAAAAACCTGACAAAACGACTATAATGGTCCACTACAGTAAGCACATAACGATAACCCTGGGTTCCAGCAACCATGTCTGTGAGGTCTATGCCAATCCTCTCCAGTGGTTTACTCACTGGGGGCAATTCTTTCCACTGTTGCTGCAATCCAGTGTTCTGCTTAAATCTTTGACAAGTTACACACTTTTTAACATAATCAGACACTTCAACTTTTAAGTTTTGCCAGTAATACAGTTCTTCCGCTTTCTTAATAGTTTTCTTCTGCCCTAGGTGTCCGGTCAATTCGTGGGCGTGTTGCAATGCCTGAACTACTAAGGTACGAGGAACTACGAGACTATAATGAAGACTACCGTCTGCCTTTACACGTACATAATACAATAATTCTTCTACCAGGGCAAACTGATCTAAAGTGTTCTTTGGCAGTCTTTTGGTGGGAAGCTTACCACCTTCTAAGTACTGCACAAGTTCTGCCCATACTGGTTCTACTCTCTGGCGATCTCTCATCTGTTCTCGGTTCAACCCAAGCCAGGTGGCTTCAGGCGATCGGACTACCACTCGAACTGGGCGTGATAACTGATCCGCAACAAAATTATCTTTACCTTTGAGATACTGAATATCATAATTGTACTCTCTCATTTCCAGAATCCAACAGTTCATTCTTGGAGATTTAGTCCTGCGCTTGAAAATACTGGTCAGTGGTTGGTGATCCGTGACCACTGTGAACCGCGTACCCCATAAATAATGGTGATGATTTTGGCATGCAAGAACTATTGCTAGAGCCTCTTTATCGGTGGTTGAATAGCGAGACTCGCAAGGGGTTAGTTTTTTAGAGAAATATCCAATTGGCTTATTAGCACCGTCAGCTTGTACTTGACTAAGAACTCCCCCAACGTGGGTGTTACTTGCATCCGTAGTGAGAATGAATGGCTGATCTACTTTAGCTCCAACTAGAACAGGGGCATTAGTAAGGCAAGATTTCAAATGTTCAAATGCTTTTTGACATTCGCCCGACCAGAGAAAAGTGGTTCGTGATTTTGTCAAGTTAGTGAGTGGTGTAGCTACACGTGCGAACGATGGTACATGTTTCCTATAGAAACCGCACATACCGAGAAATCGTCTTACTTCTTTCACAGTGGTGGGTGGCTTCATTTTAACTATGGCCTCTATATTCTTTGGATCAGGTTTACTACCTTCTGCCGAAATCTGGTGTCCTAGAAATGTTACTTCTTTGCATCCAAATTCACACTTACTTAGATTTAGCTTTACACCATTACTAGCAAGCAATTCAAATAGTTGTCCTAATCGATCCAATAAAGTAGGAAAACTTGGGGCCCATAAGATCAAGTCATCTAGATAATTTTTCACCCATCCTTTCTGTAAAAGAGGTGTTAGCAAATTGACCATTTGACGTGAGAAGATGGCTGGAGAACAGTTAAGTCCAAAGGGAAGACGACGAAAACGATAGAGAGCCACTCCATCGCTAAAAGTAGTCAGATCTCAACTCTCCTCATCTAACAAAATCTGAAAATATGCCTCCCACATGTCCAGAGTGACGTAATACTGATGTCCAGCGGCTTGGTCTACTAATTCATCTAGCCGCGGAAGTGGATAGACATCGGCTGCGAGATGCCAGTTAACATGACGGTAATCGAGGCACATTCTTTTACTCCCATCGGGTTTATTGACCAAAACAATAGGTGATAACCAGGCTGCTGTGGATCTTTCAATGATCTCTCTATCCTCCATATCCTTCAACAAATCAGTGATAATTTGTTTAGCCTGCACAGGATAGCGATACATTGGGCCTCGACTGGGCTGAGGATTTTCGACTTTAATATGAGCTGGCGGACCCTTGATCAGACCTATTTCTCCTTGATATAGGATGAATAGCGGGTCATACTTCAAAATTAGTTCAGTAAGTTCTTTACGCTGGCCTTCAGTGAGTTGTTGCCATTTCTGTCCATCAATTAAAGCTTTCAATTTCTGACTATGAGTACCTTTTTGCTCAACATGATCATTCTCAGGTAGAAGGTCATTACGTATTTAGGTGATCTTAACTTTATCAGGGATTGGGCTAGTCACTCTCTCATACGAACCAGTGATAGTTCCTTTTCGTAACACCTTCGCCTTTTTAGTGGGGTTAATCAGTGGAACATAAATGTTGCTTGACTCGTTTACTTGGACCAAATAAGGGTGACTATTATGACTCATTCTAGACTGTGGATAGACGATAAGATTGGTTTCTGGTTCCACTTTCGCAGATACAGACACGAATTTAGTTTGGTAAGGGTCCAACTGCAAAGACGAAAGGAGATTAATCTGTGAGAAGGTTTGTTTCGGTTTAGACATTACAACATGTTCATCTTTGACTCTCCTCACCTTGTTCTTCTGTCGACGGATATGATTTACTACATAAGGTGCACCACCCCACATCATAACTCTCTTCACTCCATCCCACATGAGTGTAGCTTGGCTCAACACATCACATCCCAGGAGAATGTCTGTACTAAGATAAGAGTTTGGCACTACCGGGATCCATTGCTTGTGCACTTTCTCATCACCAACCGCTATTTCAGCTCGCAACATCCTAGAATTCTCAGGGGTGCGCCTGTGATACCTTGTAAGCGCGGCGGATTACGTCGCGTGTTCAGTTCTCCTCCGATTCGTTTAAATGCGGACTCCTTGATCAAAGTATAAATACTGCCAGTGTCCACGACAGCTTCTAACATCTTCCCATTTGTTATGACACTGATAGTGGGAGAGGTTTGACCGCCGGCTAGTCATATCTGCTGAGCCGGTTCCCGAGTTACCACCGGAGAGGCTCTGAGCCGCGGTGTCGGGACTACGCCCAGGACACCCGCGCTCACCTCGCCGACATCCAGGTCTGCGACAATCAAAACAGTGTCCAGGAGGGGGTTTACGCCAACAATCTCTGAGATTGTGAGAAGAAGCTCGACAATGAGCACAGTATTTATCACTGTATACTTTAGGGTTATTAGGCCGACCCTTGACTGCTTGTGCCAGGCTTGACTTAAGTTCACGGATCTGACGCTTTAGATCTTTTACTACTTCTTCCGGTCCGTTTGGATTCGAAAAGTTACTCTGTTTCAGTGATGTAGACGATGATAGCTGGTGGTCCGACACCCTATCTTTCATGTTTTTTTCAGGAGGTAACATATTTACTTGAGAGGCCTGGCTTGCTTCCAACAATTGGCGCTCATTCTCGACTCTATCTATGAACTTCTTTAGTGGGTATTCATCATCCAGAAAAGCTTCTAACTTACTCCTTGATGGAAGAGGCAATCCATACCACAACTTATGCTTGATTGTTTTATCTCGGTTAGGGAACGTTTCCCCAGGAAATTTGTGCTCAACTGTCGCATGTTTACATATATAGCGATGCATAAAAGAATGAGGTGATTCTATCCAATCGTAGCATGCTGAATCCAATTCCTGCCATGCCCGATCAATAGTTACTTCGATAGCAAATTCCGACCCAAGGATCGCCTTAAATGTCAGCCACGTAGTTACTCGTCTCTTAATCTGGACGTTGTGTATGAAAACTGCTAACTCCGTGCTCACTTGACTCTTCGCAATTTGTAAACGCTTTGCATCCTCTTGGCTACACTGCTCTACCGCTTCAAAGAACATTTCCAGGCGAGCTGCCGCATCAATACTCTGCAAATGACTCAGTTCTAGTACTGGAACATCACGTGGCTTTAGGGGATTTACGTTACTCATCATTGTTTGAATACAACCTGAAGTCTGAGGACAGGCTAATTTTGGGAATGACTGCTGCGTCTCTGACTGATCATACTCCTCGTCCTCAATCTTAATTTCCACACTTTGCCAACTCATGGTGAAACAGAAGGAACGCTACTATTAACTAACTAATTTATTAGGTCAGATATCCTCTTATCACTGACACCAGCTTATTCTTCACCTTGCTCTTGGCCTCTCCTGGCCAATGTACTCCATCTGATAGCGAACTCGTATAGAAGGCAGTATTAAACTGAATTACCTTTTGGTTTGCCCTATGCTTCAGTTTCTCATTGATCGCATTTTGAAAGGTTCTGTAACCCTCAGTGGAGATTGGGGTGTCTCCCTGGTAAATACGGGGTTCCACCAAACACATACGAACCTCTGCTCCACAATTACTCTCTATGACTTCTACTATTTGACCAATATCATGTGCTATTTGACCAGGAGTCGTACGCCAGCTTACATCATTACTACCCATCCAGAGAATACACAGATCATGTTGCCACTCGAGTACTCCACTGACTCGTTCATCAAAGAAAAAAGAACTGTCTTTGGCTCCAGGGGCCCGATACACTCTCAATTCCACGTCCGAATCAATATCCAATGTCTGGGGTATCTGGCTATGACCGACTAAAGATACTTTGAACATTCTGCAAAAATGCTTATACTTTAACTGTTGGAATTTACCGATCAATTTCCGGTTGATACTTGAAAATTTTACCTCCCAGGGGTTCTAAAAAGATCAAGTGGGCCTCTAGCATGTTATACAAATGAACCTATTTACTTCTACTATTCCACCTATATCAACAATATTCAGCTATATCCCACCGCGTTTGCCGCCAGTGTAGGAGCGTGAATTTTGCATTGCCCATAAATAAGTAAATCCCACCGGTGTAGTCACCAGTGTAGGGGCGAGAAATTTAACACCCTTGAGAATTTGAATTATCCCACCGAACTGACCACCAGTGTAGGGGCGCGAAACTTAGGCACTACAGTGAAATTTACTGATACTAGATTAAAGTATTATTCAGTGTTTTCTGTTACTGCCAGGATATTAAGAAGGCCTCGTTAAATAATTAAAGTAATTTGGTATCCCTACCACCACCCAGCAGTTGCCGGGGGAAAAAATAGTATTATTGATATTAGTCCCGTACGATGGTAAAAGGGACAAAAAGGCCTATGGCAATAACAGGGTAGCGTGAGTATAATATATGAGAGCGTGGATCTTATAGATGAAACATGCCTTGCGGGCCACTCAGCCTTATGTAATACTCCCCAGAGGATTTATACCAAACACATTCTAATAAAGTATACTTATCTATATTGTTAACCTTCAATTACACAGAATGAATAGATTAATGAGCAAGAATTAATTACTGGAACTTAGTAAAGCAATTGTCTCCGATACACCAGAATATATGAGAGAATGGAAGCTCTCTCCTACACAGTTTATAAATCACGTAACGCAGTACATGAGAGTTCGCTCAACCCGACTGTGTCATAGAAAACTTCATCAACAGGGGAAACTCCCATAAACCACGGTCTCATAAGGACTCGTAGTGATACCCAGTTTACAACGTGTTACACAGTTTACTCTAATTAAAGAAATCATCCCTATTTTACCTTGCTTTGCACCACTTAACATATCTAGGTAAATAATCATAACCCAAGAATAATACAGAATGCAATCTCAGCGTACACAGCGCTCTGCCTGACGAAGCAATACAACACTCTGAATCTCACGCACTTATAACCAAAATTTTACACTACATGAATAATCAGCTTACATAAGTGGACCCATCGACTTTGTCAATACTGCGAATTGCAAGGGACTAAATGGAAAAGTGTAAGGGCTTTTGGGCACTAGATGCTGTATGACTCGATGCACTAGCCGGGCACCGGACTCCATGACCCAGCGCCACTTGCCGACACAACTTATCTGCAACGTCCACCCACAACGATGTTTAACTGGAGAGTAATATGGCACTGACAATATAATCAGACATCTTAATTTAAATATAGTTAGAACGACAACTAATTATGATGACATATAAAGGAGAAATATCGTGAATTCTCAAGAACATTACCTACAATGTCCACCCACAACGATGTTTAACTGGAGAGTGGCTCTTCATGGGCACGAGGCAGGCCGCTCCCCTAACACCCGCGACGTTTTCACTACCCGGTACTGACTTCAAACAATTACGTTACAGTCTACATGTTATATCACTGCACAAGAATTTGCAACAAGAAGTGTACACATTACTCTACTGATAAAAAATGACTTATGATGATTTAAATTTTGTGGCAATAACATAGGTCTAACAATTTTACAAACGATGCCTGAAATCACGCCTTGATACAATTTCTCTTTGTTTCGCCCACGGCGTTACGCAACAACTGAGGTCTATGCCAAATAAATTAATTTTCGCGGTTATCTATGACAATATTTAGACAACGTTATTTAGTACAACATGAGGACTAACACAAGCTCAAGTACAAAATTCTGAATCCTAGGTGTAAATGTGACTCAGCGCTAATTTAAGTTCCAAATTAACTTTGTACGCCACTTTATCGAAACCAGACGTGCATTTGCACGTCCACTTGTCCATTTGCTTCCCTACTACCCTATAACTAAAATCAAGCCCAAAAAATGAATTACAAAGTCCACTTCACATACTTTACAACATTTTAACTCGGTCCAGAATGCACACTTATCACGTACATAACCTGACATAAATTACATACATTATTTACTTACACTATAATTATACTAACATATTACTCTTATACTATTTATATCATATACAAGAAAAATGGCGTTACACAGGTTTAACCTCCCCCCAAAAAAAATTTAAACATAAGTCTTCACACAATACATTCTACTACACTTCCTAGATACCTTTGTGTGGACGGGACAGATTACCCAACTTGACTGTGAATTTACTCTATAAACTCCATTTTAAGACAGTGCTCTCACTATCTGATACTCCCAATAAGTGGCACCTGTCGGTCCACACATTAAATGCGTACCCCACGGGAGTCGCTTCTCGGTCACCAATGAACTCCCAGATATTCAGTAGAAATTGTGCCCCAGCCAGCCTCCTGCTTGGATGCTAACATGGTTGTCTCACCTGGACAAACCTGTACTCTCGCTGCTACGATCGTCCCAGGGGTGCTTCACACACATACAACCCACTACCACATTTACGCCCCCCATTCATACTACCTTTTGCTTCCAGCTCTCCACCTAGTAACTGACGAGTGCCTGTCAGGTCCTGAAGTCACTGTTTCACCCTAAGCCGTGCTGACTGTAGATTGAGGGAGTACTGCAGTTTCCCTCGAAATAAAGCATCTTAATTTTCCCACAGAACTGAGCTACGCCCATGACACATACTCCGATTAACCACAAACACGAAATGAACTCCATATTATTCACAACTATCACAGTCAATAGTCAGACGGTCCAACCCGCACACACTTCCCTATCCAACACTTGACTAAATATTACCATAACCATCTAAAAAACTTTTCAACACCCTACAACATTCCCAAAAAAACACATCATCACTCTACAGCACTTTAGCATTCCTCGATTAGTCTCCGTGGAGGTCGTCTTTCACGTGGTGGTAATTGCTCATCTTCTGGATCAGGTATGAACGCTTCATCCAGGGGTTCTAACAGCCACTCTTCCCCTCCATAATAGGGTTTTACTTGTCCAGCAGCTCTTTGCAACACTTTACCTTTGAATACATTTTCCACTACATACCCGCTACCTTCTCTTAACACTTCCACCACTCGATACGGACCATCCAACTTTACGTTAAGTTTGCGACACGTGCCAGGAATCACTGTTTCTTTCTTGACCCATACAAGAGAACCAACTTCCACTACTTGATTTTTCCGCCTTCTATTGGCTACATCCCTGTACCTTCTCGACATTTTCCTGTAAGTAACCCGTGTAAGGGCATGAGCTGTTGTGATCTCGTCTTCCTCGCCATCGACTGAAGGTAATGACGCACTGACTAGTCTGGGAGGGTGGTGAGAAAAGAAGGCGAAGTACAGCTGCTGACTCGGTGAAGTATGTACAGCCTGGTTCATGGCGATTTGACAAGACTGGAGCAACTGGGGCCATCGGAGAGGGTGGCCCTGACATAAAGTGGAGAGGACGGATTTCAGGGTCCTGTGCATCCTCTCTGTCACTCCGTTTCCTTGGGGATGATAAGGGGTCGTATAATACAAAGTGATTTGAAGTCGCTAGCAAAATCGCTGGAACTCTTGACTGGTGAACTCTCCTCCATTATCCAGGACAATTCCACGGGGAGTGCCATAGTCTGCCACATACTGCCCTAGCTTGTCTGTGATTTGTGTGGTCTGTTTACTTGTGAGGGGGAAAAACCTGACAAAACGACTATAATGGTCCACTACAGTAAGCACATAACGATAACCCTGGGTTCCAGCAACCATGTCTGTGAGGTCTATGCCAATCCTCTCCAGTGGTTTACTCACTGGGGGCAATTCTTTCCACTGTTGCTGCAATCCAGTGTTCTGCTTAAATCTTTGACAAGTTACACACTTTTTAACATAATCAGACACTTCAACTTTTAAGTTTTGCCAGTAATACAGTTCTTCCGCTTTCTTAATAGTTTTCTTCTGCCCTAGGTGTCCGGTCAATTCGTGGGCGTGTTGCAATGCCTGAACTACTAAGGTACGAGGAACTACGAGACTATAATGAAGACTACCGTCTGCCTTTACACGTACATAATACAATAATTCTTCTACCAGGGCAAACTGATCTAAAGTGTTCTTTGGCAGTCTTTTGGTGGGAAGCTTACCACCTTCTAAGTACTGCACAAGTTCTGCCCATACTGGTTCTACTCTCTGGCGATCTCTCATCTGTTCTCGGTTCAACCCAAGCCAGGTGGCTTCAGGCGATCGGACTACCACTCGAACTGGGCGTGATAACTGATCCGCAACAAAATTATCTTTACCTTTGAGATACTGAATATCATAATTGTACTCTCTCATTTCCAGAATCCAACAGTTCATTCTTGGAGATTTAGTCCTGCGCTTGAAAATACTGGTCAGTGGTTGGTGATCCGTGACCACTGTGAACCGCGTACCCCATAAATAATGGTGATGATTTTGGCATGCAAGAACTATTGCTAGAGCCTCTTTATCGGTGGTTGAATAGCGAGACTCGCAAGGGGTTAGTTTTTTAGAGAAATATCCAATTGGCTTATTAGCACCGTCAGCTTGTACTTGACTAAGAACTCCCCCAACGTGGGTGTTACTTGCATCCGTAGTGAGAATGAATGGCTGATCTACTTTAGCTCCAACTAGAACAGGGGCATTAGTAAGGCAAGATTTCAAATGTTCAAATGCTTTTTGACATTCGCCCGACCAGAGAAAAGTGGTTCGTGATTTTGTCAAGTTAGTGAGTGGTGTAGCTACACGTGCGAACGATGGTACATGTTTCCTATAGAAACCGCACATACCGAGAAATCGTCTTACTTCTTTCACAGTGGTGGGTGGCTTCATTTTAACTATGGCCTCTATATTCTTTGGATCAGGTTTACTACCTTCTGCCGAAATCTGGTGTCCTAGAAATGTTACTTCTTTGCATCCAAATTCACACTTACTTAGATTTAGCTTTACACCATTACTAGCAAGCAATTCAAATAGTTGTCCTAATCGATCCAATAAAGTAGGAAAACTTGGGGCCCATAAGATCAAGTCATCTAGATAATTTTTCACCCATCCTTTCTGTAAAAGAGGTGTTAGCAAATTGACCATTTGACGTGAGAAGATGGCTGGAGAACAGTTAAGTCCAAAGGGAAGACGACGAAAACGATAGAGAGCCACTCCATCGCTAAAAGTAGTCAGATCTCAACTCTCCTCATCTAACAAAATCTGAAAATATGCCTCCCACATGTCCAGAGTGACGTAATACTGATGTCCAGCGGCTTGGTCTACTAATTCATCTAGCCGCGGAAGTGGATAGACATCGGCTGCGAGATGCCAGTTAACATGACGGTAATCGAGGCACATTCTTTTACTCCCATCGGGTTTATTGACCAAAACAATAGGTGATAACCAGGCTGCTGTGGATCTTTCAATGATCTCTCTATCCTCCATATCCTTCAACAAATCAGTGATAATTTGTTTAGCCTGCACAGGATAGCGATACATTGGGCCTCGACTGGGCTGAGGATTTTCGACTTTAATATGAGCTGGCGGACCCTTGATCAGACCTATTTCTCCTTGATATAGGATGAATAGCGGGTCATACTTCAAAATTAGTTCAGTAAGTTCTTTACGCTGGCCTTCAGTGAGTTGTTGCCATTTCTGTCCATCAATTAAAGCTTTCAATTTCTGACTATGAGTACCTTTTTGCTCAACATGATCATTCTCAGGTAGAAGGTCATTACGTATTTAGGTGATCTTAACTTTATCAGGGATTGGGCTAGTCACTCTCTCATACGAACCAGTGATAGTTCCTTTTCGTAACACCTTCGCCTTTTTAGTGGGGTTAATCAGTGGAACATAAATGTTGCTTGACTCGTTTACTTGGACCAAATAAGGGTGACTATTATGACTCATTCTAGACTGTGGATAGACGATAAGATTGGTTTCTGGTTCCACTTTCGCAGATACAGACACGAATTTAGTTTGGTAAGGGTCCAACTGCAAAGACGAAAGGAGATTAATCTGTGAGAAGGTTTGTTTCGGTTTAGACATTACAACATGTTCATCTTTGACTCTCCTCACCTTGTTCTTCTGTCGACGGATATGATTTACTACATAAGGTGCACCACCCCACATCATAACTCTCTTCACTCCATCCCACATGAGTGTAGCTTGGCTCAACACATCACATCCCAGGAGAATGTCTGTACTAAGATAAGAGTTTGGCACTACCGGGATCCATTGCTTGTGCACTTTCTCATCACCAACCGCTATTTCAGCTCGCAACATCCTAGAATTCTCAGGGGTGCGCCTGTGATACCTTGTAAGCGCGGCGGATTACGTCGCGTGTTCAGTTCTCCTCCGATTCGTTTAAATGCGGACTCCTTGATCAAAGTATAAATACTGCCAGTGTCCACGACAGCTTCTAACATCTTCCCATTTGTTATGACACTGATAGTGGGAGAGGTTTGACCGCCGGCTAGTCATATCTGCTGAGCCGGTTCCCGAGTTACCACCGGAGAGGCTCTGAGCCGCGGTGTCGGGACTACGCCCAGGACACCCGCGCTCACCTCGCCGACATCCAGGTCTGCGACAATCAAAACAGTGTCCAGGAGGGGGTTTACGCCAACAATCTCTGAGATTGTGAGAAGAAGCTCGACAATGAGCACAGTATTTATCACTGTATACTTTAGGGTTATTAGGCCGACCCTTGACTGCTTGTGCCAGGCTTGACTTAAGTTCACGGATCTGACGCTTTAGATCTTTTACTACTTCTTCCGGTCCGTTTGGATTCGAAAAGTTACTCTGTTTCAGTGATGTAGACGATGATAGCTGGTGGTCCGACACCCTATCTTTCATGTTTTTTTCAGGAGGTAACATATTTACTTGAGAGGCCTGGCTTGCTTCCAACAATTGGCGCTCATTCTCGACTCTATCTATGAACTTCTTTAGTGGGTATTCATCATCCAGAAAAGCTTCTAACTTACTCCTTGATGGAAGAGGCAATCCATACCACAACTTATGCTTGATTGTTTTATCTCGGTTAGGGAACGTTTCCCCAGGAAATTTGTGCTCAACTGTCGCATGTTTACATATATAGCGATGCATAAAAGAATGAGGTGATTCTATCCAATCGTAGCATGCTGAATCCAATTCCTGCCATGCCCGATCAATAGTTACTTCGATAGCAAATTCCGACCCAAGGATCGCCTTAAATGTCAGCCACGTAGTTACTCGTCTCTTAATCTGGACGTTGTGTATGAAAACTGCTAACTCCGTGCTCACTTGACTCTTCGCAATTTGTAAACGCTTTGCATCCTCTTGGCTACACTGCTCTACCGCTTCAAAGAACATTTCCAGGCGAGCTGCCGCATCAATACTCTGCAAATGACTCAGTTCTAGTACTGGAACATCACGTGGCTTTAGGGGATTTACGTTACTCATCATTGTTTGAATACAACCTGAAGTCTGAGGACAGGCTAATTTTGGGAATGACTGCTGCGTCTCTGACTGATCATACTCCTCGTCCTCAATCTTAATTTCCACACTTTGCCAACTCATGGTGAAACAGAAGGAACGCTACTATTAACTAACTAATTTATTAGGTCAGATATCCTCTTATCACTGACACCAGCTTATTCTTCACCTTGCTCTTGGCCTCTCCTGGCCAATGTACTCCATCTGATAGCGAACTCGTATAGAAGGCAGTATTAAACTGAATTACCTTTTGGTTTGCCCTATGCTTCAGTTTCTCATTGATCGCATTTTGAAAGGTTCTGTAACCCTCAGTGGAGATTGGGGTGTCTCCCTGGTAAATACGGGGTTCCACCAAACACATACGAACCTCTGCTCCACAATTACTCTCTATGACTTCTACTATTTGACCAATATCATGTGCTATTTGACCAGGAGTCGTACGCCAGCTTACATCATTACTACCCATCCAGAGAATACACAGATCATGTTGCCACTCGAGTACTCCACTGACTCGTTCATCAAAGAAAAAAGAACTGTCTTTGGCTCCAGGGGCCCGATACACTCTCAATTCCACGTCCGAATCAATATCCAATGTCTGGGGTATCTGGCTATGACCGACTAAAGATACTTTGAACATTCTGCAAAAATGCTTATACTTTAACTGTTGGAATTTACCGATCAATTTCCGGTTGATACTTGAAAATTTTACCTCCCAGGGGTTCTAAAAAGATCAAGTGGGCCTCTAGCATGTTATACAAATGAACCTATTTACTTCTACTATTCCACCTATATCAACAATATTCAGCTATATCCCACCGCGTTTGCCGCCAGTGTAGGAGCGTGAATTTTGCATTGCCCATAAATAAGTAAATCCCACCGGTGTAGTCACCAGTGTAGGGGCGAGAAATTTAACACCCTTGAGAATTTGAATTATCCCACCGAACTGACCACCAGTGTAGGGGCGCGAAA